>JAKCPI010004789.1:0-19657 GCA_023213315.1 Euborellia annulipes
ATAATTTTATATAATCTATAATCTATATATATAAAAATGAAATGGGAAAAATGTATGTATGTATGTAAATATGTATGTATATGTTGTATAGAAATCCACAATTTTCAATGAATCCAATTGAAATTAAGTACACATATAGTACATGGACCAGGGAGTAACGTAGTAATAATTTGAATCTCTTAAATATTTTGGAAAATTAAGAGGTAATGGATATGGAGAAAATATACACCAGCGAGTTGCTTTCCACAATTAAAATAATTTATTCTGCAAATATTTCGGAATGCCTACGCAATCCATCTTCAGTGCGTCAACTGGAACATTAAGAGATATACATAGTACAGCTGATAGGCAATTTTTTACAACATTATATCAATATCAATATACGTACATTACACTTATGTGGAGCGTGTGTTAATGATAAAATTTTTTTGTTGTATGGAGAAGCCATTCAACAATTAGGGTGAATTTTTTAATGTACATGTCACTGAGGGAAACTAAAAACAATAAATAATACAATTACATAATACAATTAGGTGGTAGGTAATATATTGTTAATTCATACTCACAACTATACATGTAAGTATTTTATACAGGTGGTCAAATTCCTTTTTTTGCAAAACAAATAGTTTATCCCAGTGACCGGTTTGACGCAAGCAAGTTTTATTACTGGCTTATCTTAAAATATTTTTAACTAATTTGATCGTCTTTTTTAGATTTTTATTTTTATAATTTTAAGTTTAATTTCTTGTCACATAGATGGCCTCTCATATCATATATTTATTCTATTTTATTTACATTCAGTTAATTTAAAACAATATTTTTTTTTTTTTTTTTTTTTTTTTTTTACATTTACGTCAAATTTTCAAAAAAATTTTTTAAAATTTCCATGCGTGTCCATTATTCCACTCAACTAATTTATATCACATAATATAAATGAAAGGGTGTGGTTTCCTATTTCAATAATTACCTATTATTTATTTACACTTTATATAATTTTATATATCTTATCATTCAAAGAATGTCACAAAATGTAAATTTAGACCCTCTATATCTGTTTGATGGTTAACAGTTCGTTCTTTGTCCAAATAAATATAACATTTCTCAAGAAATTCACGCTTTTGTTTGTTGTTTTCGTAGGTCAAGATCTTTACTTTCGGGAAATCAAAAACGTGACACTCCTCCAGAGCATGTTGACTGAGGGCTGTAGATGTGGCGCCCCTGGCTACCGACCTCCTGTGTTCCTCGATTCTCACTCCCAATGGTCTTTTTGTTTGTCCTATGTATTTTTTAGGACAATTTGAGCACTGAATACTATATACTACCCCCTTTCTGTTTTATTTTAGGGGTGGGGTCTTTATTGCTAAATAGATTATTTAATCCTTTTACTAGGTTTCATGACCATATCGATATTATATTTGGACAGTATTTTTTTAATGATTTCAGATACTCCACTTATATATGGGAATGAGGCATAAAATTTGGAAAATTAATTATAATCAAATTTCTTCAATATGGGAACACAAAATCAACAAGTTGGCTAGAAATTAGAGAGCGTCCTGTGTGCTCTGAGAACCAGCTTCCTACCTGACTATGGGCTGGGGGTGGGGGCTAGGCAGCAGTTGAAAAACGAAGAGAGGATGCAGGTGACTGACCCTTTAAACAGTCATAAACAGACCCTTTTGTGCTGTTCCCAATCGGTCAAAGTGGTTTCATGTGTCGCTTGAATTTAAAGATACTTCCTTAACATCTTAACATTTGCATTGCAACAAGAAATATCCCAAATCGGGAATAAACTTGCTCGGCGCAAGGGGTCCAGGGGGCGCAGCCCCTGGCTAGGCGGAAAGCCCGCCGGAAGGCGGGCTTTGCGACTAGTAACAAATAAGAGTGAAATTAAAAATATGGACAGATTTATGATGAGGAACTTTGACAGATGAAACAATTTAATCTATCTCTATTTAGAATAAGAAATCAAGGCGCATCCTAATTAGCTCACGGGATATTATTTAAACCCCTAGCACAAGAGGGGGATACTCTACCACTGTGCTATGGCCCAAGAAGAACGAGAATGAATTTAAACATTCAGATAATTAAAATTGAGGAAGGTTATTAAAAATCGTTCTTTTTTTATTAGTTCATTTAATGAATTCTTTAAAATAATTTTTATGAATAAAAGATTCTAAATAATAAAATTCTAGTTTAATTGGAATTTAAAATTAATTTAGTCCCCTGTAGAGGAAATCAAAGGGAATGTTTAGTTTTAAGAAAATTTTGAAAATTCTCAAACTTCAAAGGCGATGTACCAAATGAGTTCAAATTTTGCAGACATTATTTTTTAATTAAATATTTTTCGAGATCTATATATTTGAATAAGTTAATAGTATTCAAAATACCTCGATTCGGACTTAACTAGTCATAGATATATTCAACAAGACATGTGAGTGTTTTTTATTGGTGAGGCTAAACATCCCCCCCTATGCCCCGAAAAGGCGGAGATCCTGGGTTCGATTCCCGGGGGCCATGGGATGTTTGGCCTCACCAATAAAAACACTCACATGTCTTGTTGAATTATTTTTTAATGCAATGGAAAAGATCTCCCTTTATATTATAAATGATGATTCATATTAATAACATTTGCAAATAGAATATTTAAATTTTTTACTAGTTTATAATTTAAGCTGGGTGGCCGAGGCCACTTAATAAAAAGAAAAAAACTACTATTTGCATATGAAATAGTATTTTTAAAATTATTTTCTTCAACTCACATGTATGTATTTATTATTTTCGGATGACCCTCGTCGACTTGGCCGCTGATGACATACGGAGATCCTGGAACAAAGGAAAATTATTTAATTAGTACCCGTATATTAATTAAAAGACGTAATTTTTTACTTTAAATAGTTAATAAAGTTTATTTTTGTATATGATTGTTTTACTCAACTCCATATTCCTTCCCTTATTAATATAATTATTTACATTATTAAAATTTAAGAAATAAATAAAATTCAAACTTTAGAAAATAAAGAGTTACTTGAAAAGAAAATTCATTAAAAGGTTTGTTATTTTTTCTAAATTAGATCATCTAATCAGAGGCGTACCGAGGCAGTTGGGGGCCTGGGGCGGCACTAGAAGAGGGGGGCCTTATATTGAATTTTTTTTTTTTTGGGGGGCTGTTCATCTTTAAATATTCCTCCCCCTTCTCCATACATAAAAATATTTTTAAAATACCGTATATTCCTGAACCCCAAGAGTCCCGGGGCCTCTCAAAGAGAAATTTTCATTAAAATTTTGATTTTTTTAACTAAATTTGTCGGTTTTTATTTTAGCCCTGAAGGCCCCGGGGCCTCTCAAAGAGAAATTTTCATTAAATTTTGATTTTTTAACTAAATTTGTCGGTTTTTATTTTAGCCCTGAAGGCCCCGGGGCCTCTCAAAGAGAAATTTTCATTAAATTTTGATTTTTTAACTAAATTTTTCGGTTTTTATTTGAGCCCTGAAGGCCCCGGGGCCTCTCAAAGAGAAATTTTCATTAAATTTTGATTTTTTAACTAAATTTTTCGGTTTTTATTTGAGCCCTGAGGGCCCCGGGGCCTCTCGAAGAGAAATTTTCATTAAATTTTGTTTTTTAACTAAATTTTTCGATTTTTACTTGAGCCCTGAGGGCCCCGGGGCCTCTCAAAGAGAAATTTTCATTAAATTTTGATTTTTTAACTAAATTTGTCGGTTTTTATTTTAGCCCTGAAGGCCCCGGGGCCTCTCAAAGAGAAATTTTCATTAAATTTTGATTTTTTAACTAAATTTTTCGATTTTTACTTGAGCCCTGAGGGCCCCGGGGCCTCTCAAAGAGAAATTTTCATTAAATTTTGATTTTTTAACTAAATTTGTCGGTTTTTATTTTAGCCCTGAAGGCCCCGGGGCCTCTCAAAGAGAAATTTTCGTTAAATTTTTTTTTTAATAAATATATGGGGGCCTATGCCGGCTCGGGGCCTGGGGCGGACCGCCCCCCCGCCCCCCTCGGTACGCCACTGCATCTAATGACTAATTAAATGAGAAACTTTTTCCCTTTTAAAAAGAAATAGATTTTAGTCAAATTATGATTTCTAACTAGCTCGTTTTGTAATTTAATCATAAATAAAGTTGGACCACCCAGTTAAAGATAATTACAATAATAATTATAGATATAAGAGATTATTTAATGAAAAATAGAGTTAGAAAAAAAATCGCAAAGATAAATACTTGAAAAAAATAAAAATCTAATAAAAAAGAAAGTGAAGAGAATTTTTTTGACTTTTTATTTAAGTTAGCCATATGGATTAGTAAAAAAAAACCAAACAAATAAGATGACTAATTAATTTTGAATGTTTTTTTTTTTATAACTCCTATCTTGGTTTGATATGAAAAAAGCAAATATTCAGTAGGATTCATAGAAAAAATATTTTAATCTTAATATCACCCAAAAACGTTTTTACAGAACGGAAAATTTTACACTTATTTATAAGGGAAAATTAGTAATAATATTTTAATTAGATGGGACAGTGTAGAGCCCTTACAACCCTCTAATTTCATTAAGGATCAAATCTCTAAGTATAAAATATTATTAAAATAAAATTTTAACCCTTTTATGAATTTATGAAAATGAAATATGCAAATTTTAGAGATATGAGATGAGATGTATGTAACAATTTATTCTCACTATATCAACGCAATAGAATAGAAACCAACTAGGCTTACTTTATAGATAGAACAGAGACGAATTCAACCAACTGGTTCCTGTATAAACTTCAATGCAACTTGTTTTGGTTGGTTTTTATTTAATAAAGAAATTATCTTTTTTTTTAATACTTCTCAGCACAATAATTTATTAGAATTTAATATTATTAAAAGAAATTACTTTATTCACATACCCTTAAAAAAACATCCCTCATCACAAAGGGGAGGGGATATTTTTTTATTATCTAATATAATTAACAACGTTTAATTAAAAATATTAATTCATATTAGAATGCTCTAAGATAGAATGAGAGGTTTTAGGAAGAAATTTTTAAATTTAATTAAAAAAAACCCTGCCCTCCCATTCAAAAAAAACTTTTGGAAGCTGAGTCAAGAGAGAGAGAGAGAGAGAGAGAGAGAGAGAGAGAGAGAGACGGACTTCTATTGGTTTAAATGATAATATATATATATGACGATGCTGGACCGGTGATAACTATCTTGTTTACTAGTAGAACGTTGTTCTTTTACTCGGTCTTGGAATCTCTAGATGGAAGGTGAGTAATTCGAAATAAATTAAATGCTTTAATTTATTATAAGAGGTATTAATTTTTATTCAGGTTTACGATGGAGGCCAATTATCATCGTTTCGGCATATATGCCTTAATTATAGGTTCTGAGGAAGGCATATATGCCGAAACGATGATAATTGGCCTCCATCGTAAACCTGAATAAAAATTAATACCTCTTATAATAAATTAAAGCATTTAATTTATTTCGAATTACTCACCTTCCATCTAGAGATTCCAAGACCGAGTAAAAGAACAACGTTCTACTAGTAAACAAGATGGTTAAATGATAATAAATGAAATAAGGGTTTTTTTTTATACCCGAGATTTTAAGAGATAGATAGACCTTTCCAAGAAAATGTAATTAAATTTTGTGATTTGAACTAATAAATTGAAAAAATTTGGCCAGGACTTACCAAGAGAGAAACTAGAAATGCGCTGAGACGGGGATGCTCAAACGACAAGGTCGATGATGAAGGGAGAAGTCGACCTCTAGCAATAGACGCCCCTGTAAAAAAAAAAAAATATTAAATGAGATTCGTGTGTTGTGTGTAGAAAGATAGAGATAAAAAAAAAAAAAAAAATGAAAAAATAATAATGACAAACAATTTTTTAACCAACTTATTTTTAAGGAAAAATTTAATGATAGACTATTTAACCCTTTAACGCCTACCGTGATCTTATGATCACACAAAAAAACATGTTTTTTAAAAAACCCTTTTAAGGGTTAATAGTTTTTTCTTAGAAAGATGGTTTTGACCAAAGACAGTTCAAAGGGTTTTTTTTTTATTTTTAATGATATTTCATTTAATTAGACCATATTAGATATATTCAAGTTGTTATTTAAAAAAAAAGAAAAAATATATTCCGGCGTTAAAGGGTTAAATGAGAAGGAAAGATGTGCACGCAGTGGCGGATCATAAGCCCGTCGAATAGGGGGAGCCCAAAATTGATTATCATATTAATTTTTTTTTTTTTTTTTTTAAAAAAAACACTCACACTTTTTTCTCATTCACACTCACATTCACACAGTCTTTTCGGCAACTCAGGCCATTTAAGACTTTAAACGATACTCGTATTTATATATTATATATTTATTTGGGGTCCAGGCATTCTTATTTAAGCCATTTGGTATCCAATTGGCTTAAATAAAATCATCGGACTGCCTGGGGTCCGAACCCGCGACGTTTGGTATACGAGGTTAGCACGCTAACCTCTACGCCATGCCCCGAGGGCCATATTAATTTTGATCGTGATATAAAATTTCATTTCATTTTTATACAAAATTTATCATTTGATTATGAAATTCAAACAATACCTATTAATTAATTTCCAAAGACAATTTTGTTATCCGGGGTCTAATTTTTTTTTGAGCCTAGGGTCTTAATCCGCCACTGGGTACACCCTTTGGTGTAAGTTTAAAATAAAGGATAATTTTATAAATATGTTTTAAGAAAGAAAATATAAAAATAAAATGTTAACCCTTTATGCAAGGGCGGATACAGGGGGGGGTAAAGGGGGTAATTACCCCCCCTCCCGAGATTTGAAAAAAATACCTTTTTTACGCGAAAAAATGAATTTTTAACGTAAATTTAAAAAAATGAATACTTAAAAATAGTATTTGTACTAATAAAAAAAATTCCCGCTCTCTAAAAAAAAAAAGGTAAAATATCTAAACGGTTGAAAAAATTATTTTTTTTTATTATTAAGTGAGGGCTTAAGGGCGCACCCAGCAACAAAGGCCATTCGCGCCTCTAGTGTCTAACAGAGTTATACAAGCTATTATATTATAAATACCAATTCAATATTAGAGGTCCCGCGAACAGCACATGAAAAAATTTTTGGTTCCGCTGGTGGAAAAAATTTAGGCTCTCTAAAAAATAGATAAAATATTTTAACGAACGAGAAAAATTTAAGGTTCCGCGAACGGCACAGTAAAAATTTTAGGTTCCGCGAACGGCACAGCAAAAATTTTTGGTCTGGTGCTGTGCGACGAGTCACACCAGATTACCCCCCCCCCCCCGAGAAACACCTCTGGATCCGCCCTTGCCTTTATGAAAGTGAAATATGCAAATTATAAATTTGACCGTCAACATGAAAAGGTACCAAATCTTAACTGGGCTAAATATTCAATTTACTAAAAAAGTTCAAAAAAATCGAATGTTTTTATTACTCTATGATGAAATATTCAATTCATCAGAATCGATGAATTTTATAAAAAAAAATTGAAAAAACAAGACAAAGGGGGGGAGTGTGATCTGTATAAAAACTCAATTTTGACCCCGTGAAGATTTGGTACCTTTTCAGGTGGAAGGTCACAAATACCTTTTAATTTTGGATGTGACGTTTTATTCTCTCTAATCGCAGGGAGATGAATTCAATCGACTTGCTTCTTACTCATACTTGTAAAGAATGTAAGGACTCTCTTCTGAAACAAAGAAATATTTATTTATTAATTTTTATCTTCTTTTTCATCATATTTTAAACCAGTGGTTTCCAAACTTTATGTTACCACGCCTCCCTTAAAAATAATTAATCTTATGACGCCTCCCCCCCCCCCATTTTATAAAATAATACAAAAACAAAAATTTTTAATGCTAAAAAATATATATTTACAAAAAAATATTTTTTTTATTTATTCTTATTATATTAAAACTAGCAATCATTTGGAAAATTGGTGGCAGTCCGAAATGGATACCAAATGGCTTAAATAGAAATGATAACGGTTATCGTTTAAAGTGGCCTGAGTTGCCGAAAAGACAGGGTGAATGTGTGTGTGAGTGTTGAGTGAGAATGAGAAGTGTGTTAAAAAATAAATAAATAAATAAAATAAATAAGAAACTAATTTTTTTTCAATGACACCTACACCCCCTCCCCCTTTCAACAGCTTATATTCTCCCTCTACCCTTAGTGAAATACAAAATATTTAATTTCATATTCAAAAGAATCGTTTTTCGCAGTCTAATTATTTGTTTCTATCATTTTTTTTTTCAACGATAAAATGCATAATAATTACCTTTAATAAGACTCTCAAGAGGGTGTGTCGGCTGACGGGGTGGTCAGGGTGGGTTACACTATATTAATTGTTCACTTTGATTCACTTTAAACACAATTAAAAAAAGAGAGGCGCCTGCACGCAGGCCACACTCTCGACTGAACGAGAATCTCGACTCTCTCTCTGTTTGTATAGGAAAAATAATAGATGAAAAAAACAATTCCCTTTTTATTAAAAGTAAAAAAATACCTTTTGCTCTAATCTAACTTTATTTATAACTGGAAAAGAATGTCAACAAGTGATTTGGAATATTCCAAGGCCTTTCTTAAATAATCAACCCTTCATCCTCCCACCCCCCCCCCTAATCAAAATAATAATCAACGCTATTTTTTGAATGTTTTCTATTTATTTGGCTTCGATTTAACTAAAATAAATTAAACAAATATTTTTTTCAATTTTTCAACCCCTAATCCAAATTTTTTTTTTTTTAACAGTCACACTTTTTTCCCATTCACACACACAGTCGTTTCAGCAACTTAGGCCATATAAGACTTTACGTATACTACAAGTATAGTACAAGTGGAGAAGCCCGCCCAAGACGCGGGGGGGGGGCCTCCCTCCCTCCCGGACCCCTTTGCTCGTTTATAAATTTCCTGCTTTGACTGAACTTCCTTTTATTCTGGCCAATTAGCACCCACAAAGACTTAAACAAATTTCTAAAAAATCACACTTATTACTATAAGACTGACGAGGGATAAAATTGTAAGAAAGCAACCCTCCTATTCATTTCCATAGGTCTAATATAGGGAAATAAAATTATTATTTGTGATATGAGATTATAAAATGAAAGAATTTGATTTTAAGATAGATGCAGATAATGTTTTTAAATATAATTAGAAATATTTTTTTATCTTAGAATGTTCCCAGAGAAAATCAAAATTTTTAAGAAAAAAATTTTATTTACTTTAGTTGAGAAAATGGATTTTTTACTAAAGAAAAAATTTTGGAAAAAAACAACCAACCCGTTCAAAAAAACGAACCCGAATCAAAAAAGAGAGAGAGAGGGAGATTTTTATAAATTTAAATGATAATCAAATATTATAAAATGAGGGGGTTGTTATACTCGAGATATTAAAATAGAGAGAATCCCAGGAAAATGAAATTATTTGTGATATGAAATTATAAAATGAAGAAAGTTGATTGTCAGAACTCACCTATTGCAGAGAGAAGTGCGTTGAGATGGGGATGCTTGAGCGAGAAGAACGATGATGAAGGGAGAAGCCGACCTCTAGCAATAGACACCCCTGTGAAAAAAAAAATAAAAATTATTTTTTCTTATTAAATTTTGTGTCTCGAAAGAGAGTTTAAAAAAATAGGAAAAATGATAATAATATTTTAATTAGAATGGAAAACGTACCCACACCCTACCACCCACCCTCTGTTAACATTATTAAAAATAATAATATATATTTAAAACGAAATGTTAATCACAGTTATTATTTATATCATTGACGAGAGATAAAAGTTTAAGAAATTATATTTTCAATTATTAGCTAAATTCCCTGCAGGGGTGGAGGGTGAGGGGGGAGAGAAAGTAATCAATTTCCTTGAATGTAAAAATTTTACAAAAAAAATAATTTCGAATTAGTATTTTAAATTTCATTTTTAAAGAAAAATACTATTTTATTTATCGGAAGGGGTGATTTCAGCCCTTCTGATAAAATCACCCTTCCCCATGGCTACACGAATTCATTTAATTTTTAATCAGTCAGGAATAAATTCTGAATTAAATAAAAGACTCAATTCATTTACCCCCCAAAATTAAATAAGATATTTCTAAGCGTTATTTTTTGTATTTATTTATTTATTAGGGATATATTCGAAAATAATTTTTTTTACCGCTTTTTAAACGAAATCGATTTTTTAGTATACCCTATGTTGCAAATTCAAGGCGTTTAAGGACCCCTGTGAGTTGTCCATTGAGTTGCAATTTTGCACACCCCTTTTATTTGATGATTGGAACAGGATTAGAGGTTGGGGGCAGCAAATTTTAAACTTTCAGAAAACCATACCTATAGCCAAGAACTACCCTAATGTACACCCCTTATATAGAAAAATAAACTGTTAACCCTTTATGAAAATGAAATATGCAAATTATAAATACTTTTTAGAGGGGTGTGTACCCTTTTATTCTCACTAATAGAATCGCAATAGAAGAGATGATTTTTGCACAGAGATGCCTCCTTCCTCGAGATGAATTCAACTAAATGACTCGCTGCCTTCTTGTAACAGCTCACAATTAAAAATAATTTCCAATTACGTATGTAATAATAATGATGACGAACATGGATGTTTTTAAATGCTTTTTTTTCTCTTCTGAAACAAAGAAATATTTAGCAATTATTTTTTATCCTATTCAATCATTAAATATTCAATAAAGATAAAATCCTAATTTTGGAATATTTATATTTGGAGAATAATCGACTCATCTTAAGAAAGTGTTATTATAAACATTTAAATTTATAAATATTTTGTTACCATGGCAACTATTTCTCCTATTTTCTCTATGAAGTGGAGGAGTAAAGTGTGCTTTAAACAATTTTGAGAGCAGAATGAGAATTATACAAATTAAAGAACATGTAAAAAATAATTGATTTTTGAATTTTAATAAAAATCGTTGGAGAGAATTTTGAGAAAATCGAAAAAAACTGAAAAAGTACATCAGTAAAGTACTAGTACTTTTTGGCCGATTTTGATAAATATAAAATTTCAACCTCCGAGCTCAATTCCTTCATGCTTTAAATTGAACACAGACACATAGACACACAAACAGACCATGTAGCGAAAACTTTTTTGTATTCAGAGGACCTCAAAAAGTGTAAATCCATCAAAATCTCGACATCGAATTTTTGACATGAATCCAATACTCTCTCTCTCTATATATTAACATATATATAAAGGTAAGAGAAAGTAAAAAGTAAAAGCAACCCAGCCTTTCAAACAAACTAACTGGAGGAACCCGAACCAAAAAAGAGAGGGAGGGTGACTTTTGTAGATTTAAATGATAATAAAATATAAAATCTGGTGTGACTGGCGCACAGCACACAACTTTCTCTTACCTTCGGTAATCGAAAGTTGTGTACTGTGCTTGTCACACCAGATTTTTTGTGTCGACATGTATTTAGTTCCCGGCAGTAGGGAATATTTGAATTAAGATGTAAAATTTATAAGTATGGGAAAATATTTATATTTTGTAACCATGGCAACCATTTTTCCTATCTTTCCTATGAAGCACAAGAGTAAAGTGTGCTTCAAACAATTTTGAGGGCAAAACGAGAATATACAGTTGAAAGAGCATCTAAAAAATAATTGATTTTTGAATTTTAATCAAAATCGTTAGAGCGAATTTTGAGAAAATCGAAAAAAACTGAAAAAGTACATCAGTAAAGTACTAGTACTCTTTGGCCGATTTTGATTAAAAGCTTATTTTTCCGGTCCCGGGGGGTGTTTAACTTATATATAAAATTTCAGCCTCATAGCTCAATTCCTTCATGCTTAAAAGTGAACACAGACACACACACCCACCCACCCACACACCCACCCACCCACCCACCCACCCACAGACAGACCATGTCGCGAAAACCACTTTTTTGGATTCAGGGGACCTCAAAACGTGAAGATCCATCAAAATCTCGACATCGAATTTTTGACATGAATCCAATACTTTCTCTCTATATATATATTACATATATACATAGGTAAGAGAAAGTAAAAATGAGGGGTTTTTATACCCGAGATTTTAAAAAAGAAAGAATCACCTTTCCCAGGAAAATGAAATTGTGAAAATTTGATTGCCAGGACTCACCCAGTGCAGAGAGGAAGCCTCGAGGGGCCCTGAGTCGTTGATGCTCAAACGACAAGGAAGAGGATGAAGTGAGAAGTCGACCTCTAGCAAAAACCATCTCTGTAAAAGATAAAAATTATTATTAGGCTACTTTTTATCTTACTAAATATGATTCGTACGTATGTTGTGTGTGTGTGTGTGATAAAATTTTATAACAAAATGTTAAGAAAGAAAATATAAAAATAAAATGTTAACCCTTTATGAAAGTGAAATATACAAATAATAAATACCTTTTAAGAGTGTGTGTGACGTTTTAATCTCACACTAATATCATCGCAATAGAGGATTTAAAAAAAATTTTTTTTTTTTTTTTTTTTTTTTTTTTTTTAATTAAAAAAAACATTCACACTTTTTTCTCATTCACACTCACACTCACACACACATTCACACAGTCTTTTCGGCAACGTAGGCCATTTAAGACTTTAAACGATATCCGTTATTGATAAATATACATATATGGGGTCCAGGCATTCTTATTTAAGCCATTTGGTATCCAAATGCCTTATATAAAATCATCGGACTGCCTGGGGTCCGAACCCGCGACGTTTGGTATACGAGGTTAGCACGCTAACCTCTACGCCATGCCCCGAGGGCAAAAAAAAAAAAAAAAAAAAAAAAAAAAAAAAAAAAAAAAAAATTGAGTGTATGCTGTTTCTTTGATCATAAGGAAGACTCACATGGATTTTTTCCCTAAAAGCTCCTTCATCTGAAACAAAGAAAATATTTATTAATATTATTTTTTATCTTCTTGTATTGCCATATTTTAAATATCCAATAAAGATTATTTTATTAAATAATTGTTTTATTTATCCCTTAATTAGGGATGAAACGATACGAGTAAATACGAGTACTTACTCGATACTTTTCTTTCAATACCAAGTACTTTTGGAATCGATACTTAGGAATCGAGTACCAAGTAAGTATCGGTCAAAAATACTCGTATCGATACTCGGTCCTCGTAAGCGATGATTAGTTAGGTCGGAAGAACCTTCACGTCCATACGATCTTATTTACAATAGCAATAAGTGGAATGGCTTATACCTCTGTATTTTAATTTTTAAGATCTTTAATTTAATTTCTACTTGCCGACATTTCGGTCGCCAATCACGACCTTCATCAGGGCGAATATTGTCGATTATACACGATCTTAGGTATTTTAATATTCATTGCAATTAAATATACAATTTATTTTTACTTTGATTTGTACAAAAATATTATCATACTCGGAGGTTTCCGATGATGAAAATCATGATTGGCGACCGAAACGTCGGCAAATAGAAATTAAATAAAATATTTTTATTTAATCTCCAGGCTGCAAAGTTCCTGCGAATCTTAATAATGTCAGTACTTACTGCTGTTTTTGCTTATCTTTAATTGAACGAAAAAATTGACCGATACGAGTAAGTATCGATACTTTTCAATGGATACCGAGTAGGTACTCGATACTCTGCGACCGATACCAGTATCGAGTAAAAGTATCGATACCTCAGTGGTATCGTTTCATCCCTACCCTTAATCCTTTTTCCAAATATTCTTTTTAACTATAGTATATAGGAATATTTTATTCAAACCCTATTAAGGTGCGCGTCTCGGGGTGCTAATTTTGGGACTTTCCAGCTGCCACAATTTTGAAGCTATCGACCTCAAATTTTTTTTAAATTAAAGCTATTTAAAATATCTACAACTTATAGAAGCCCTTTTTTGATTTTCGAAAAAAAAATTTTTTTTTTAGATTAATCGCATTAAATAAAAGATATTTTAAAAAAAGGAGCTCTATAAGTTGTAGATAAATAAATTAGTAATCATTGTGTTAAAAAATAATTAATTTTTTGCCTTTAATTAATTAGCTGGAAAGTCTAGAATGAAATGGAACAAGTTGAGTGTATTCCAATGGGGGAACACTAACGCCATCTCTTGCCGCCTCGAGTCAATCGTGTTTTAACGGTTTTTTGAGACGCGCACCTTAAAAAGGATTCCTTATTAATAAATTTCAAAGTAGGAGGCAATATTTGTTTGATTATCTGATATAGTTAAATTATAGACCTAACTTTACTCTCGCACCCCCTATAACATGTCTACCAAAAAAAAGTTTATCCCTTTCACGTTTGTGAATTTTCAAGATGTTGATCTATTGTTTAAAGAAAGCAAAAAGATAAAATTTTAGAGAAAGATTTCTATAAATCGACTAGCACCTCTCAAAATGCTTTCTCACAAGAAGGACCCCAGACAGTAGAGGCGGGGGGGGGGGGGGGCTATATCCCTGAAGCCCATGCCGTTTGCTCTCTAATCTTCAAATTCTTCAAAATAAATTAGAACGTTAGATTAAATAATAAATTTACGTAATTTTTAAAAGAGTTAAAAACGGGACACCCCTTGTTAAATAAACAGTTTAAACAGTTAAATTCTGTAAAACAGAAAATCGAGTAATTGAAATTTCTTTTGATAACTCCGATACCCTGTATTTCATTTTATTTAAATAATTTTCGAGATGTATTCATTTAAAGAATTGTATATTTAATATTCAATACCTCAATTCGGATTTGACTAAATATACTCACACATTTGTTGAAAAATCGAAATAATTATGAAATTAAAAATATGAACAGATTTATGCTGAGGAACTTTGACAGATGAAACAATTTAATTTTTCACTCTTTAGAATTAGAATTCAAGGGGCATGTCATTATTCTATCTTAATAAGCCCACGGGAAATTATTTAAACCCCTAGCACAAGAGGGGGATACTCTACCACTGTGCTATGGCCCAAGAACGAAAATGAATTTAAGCATTCAGATGCTTTAAACATATTTAAAATTGAGTAAAAATCTATCTTTTTTTATTAGTTCTTTAATGAATTCTTTAAGATAATTTTTATCAATAAAAGATTCTAAATAATAATTTTTTGTTTAATTGGAATGTAAAATTAATTTAGTCCCTTGTGGGGGAAATCAAAGGGAATGTTTAGTTTGAAGAAAATTTTGAAAATCCTCAAACTTCAAAGGCGATGGGCCCGTGTTCCTGTTTTGCAAATGAGTTCACATTTTGCAGACATTATTTTTTAATGCAATGGAAAAGATCTAGTGCTACCTGCTATTAAATTTCTAAAAAAAAAAAATTTTGACCTCTTTTAATATGGACAACCCTATTTTTTATTTTTCGTGGTGTGGTTGAATTGGATATTTTGCTTTCCTTGAAATGATATCTAAATTAGAATTTTTACCTCGATTCATAAGGATAATGGACTAAAAAAGTAAAAAATAATATTTTTTAATTACGTGATTGAGTTGTCTTTTTGAAAGATATAATAATTCATTTTTGTCCAATTTTCTTAAGGGTGTGTTTCTTTTTGATAATTTGTAAAATTGATTGAACAATAATTGAGGATTATTTTTTTTTTTTTTAATTTAACAAATCTTTCTATATACATAAAATTTGTAGAATAAGAAACTAACTTGGGGGGGGGGGGGGGGTTAAAAAAAAACAGGAATTAAATTAATTTTCATATAAAAATCTTAAAGGTTTTAATGAGAAAAAGAAATGGAAATTTATTCATTAATTTATTTTAATAAATGAATGCGGATTGATGAATATCGATAAGAAGAAGCGTGAGCCGAGGGGGATCGAATTATATGTAAAAGCAAAGGAAATATATTCACGAAACGAAAGTCGGATATACAGGCTCGTAGCATGTTACGACCCAGAAACGTAAACAAATTTTAAAAAAATCACACTTATTAATATAAGACTGACGAGGGATAAAATTTTAAGAAAGCAACCCTCCCATTCATTTCCATAGGGCTAATATAGATGCAGATAATGTTTTTAAATATAATCAGAAATATTTTTCTATCTTAGAATGTTCCCAGAGAGAATCAAAATTTTTAAGAAAAAAATTTTATTGTTGAGAAAATTGATTTTTTACTAAAGAAAAAATTATGGAAAAAACAACCCACCCGTTCAAAAAAAGGAAGCCGAATCAAAAGAGAGAGAGAGAATGGAGACTTGTATGATATAAATGATAATCAAATATTATAAAATGAGGGGGTTGTTATACTAGGGATATTAAAACAGAGAGGATCCCAGGAAAATGAAATTATTTGTGATATGAGATTATAAAATGAAAATAGTTGATTGTCAGAACTCACCTATTGAAGAGAGAAGTGCGCTGAGATGGGGATGCTTGAGCGAGAAGGGCGATGATGAAGGGAGAAGTCGACCTCTAGCAATAGAGAGCAGCCCTGTAAAAAAAAATAAAGATTATTTTTTCTTATTAAATATGATTCGTGTGTTTGTGTCTAGACAGAGAGAGTTTACAAAAAAATAAAAAATGATAATATTTTAAATAGAATGGAAAACGTACACACCCTACCACCCACCCTCTGTTAACATTATTAAAAATAATAATATAGTTTTAAACGAAATGTTAATCACAGTTATTATTTATATCATTGACGAGAGATAAAAGTTTAAGAATTTATATTTTCAATTATTAGCTAAATTCTCTGCAATAGGGGTGGAGGGTGAGGGGAGAGAAAGTAATCAATTTCCTTGAATGTAAAAATTTTACAAAAAAAATAATTTCGCATTAGTATTTTAAATTTCATTTTTAAAGAAAAATACTATTTTATTTATCAGAAGGGGTGATTTCAGCCCTTCTGATAAACTCACCCTTCCCCTTGGGTACACGAATTCATTATATCTAAAAAATTGGATAATTTTATATACACAAAGTAATATATTTTAATACAGAAAAAAAAAGAAAAAAAGAAATTTAATTCGTTATCAAATCAATGAGATATGCAAATATTCATTACCTTAATAAAAAGATGACCAGACGGGGATGAAATGAGTTTGGGGGATGAACTTATTCGTATTTGCACATATAACAACACAAAATAAAATAAACAAAACACACGAGAGAGAGAGAGAGAGAGAGCAAGGGGTCCACGTAATGACTCGTGTCTTGTCTCGAATTCAACTGACAGACAGGCAACCAGCCAAGCACAAGGCATCGATCGATAGAGAAATAGCATTCCTCTCTGTGCGCCCAAAAAATTAAATTAACAATAAATTCTCTATTGATAAAAATTCTATTTACTTGCAAACTAACGGGGTTTTATTCTGTTGGGTACAAATCCGAAATTAAATAACTATTAAAAGACTCAATTCATTTACCCTCCATTAAAACTCACCCTCTATTAAATAAAATCCTTCCTATGGTTCTTTTTAGTATTTATTTATTTATTGGATCAGTGGCGTAACCAGGGGGAGCGAGGGGGGCTCGAGCCCCACTCTAAACACTGTCGAGACTATAGCGCCCCCCCGAAACCGGCATAGGCGCCCTACAGCCTCTAAGATATAGCCCAGCGAATGTGATTTTACTCTTATTCTTTTCATCGATTGTCTTAAAAAATTGATTATTTTCCTTTAGGATTATATTACAACTTGAATTCTATTATTTTAAATGGAATTATTTTCATAATAATTAACGTATATAGAGGCTTTATAATTAAAATATTTTTTTATTTTGCAATATAAAGCCTTAATTTGATGTTTTTATGGCTGTGGAGATTTACTCAGGATTCGTGGCAAACTTAATATTTAATTTTTGGAATTCAAAATTGCCATAATAATGAAGGAATTGAAACTGAGACTGAAATCGCCATATTTAGTTAAACACCCCAGGGACCGTGAAAATAAGCTTTATCAAAAATCGGCCAAAAAGTACTAGTACTTTACTGATGTAGTTTTCATTTTTTCGATCTTCTCAAAATGAAAGGGCTTTTTACCATTCTTCAGGCCCGCCCGAGCTCGCCCGGAATTTTTTCCAAACCCGCCCATTCCCGCGAGGGTGCAAAGTAGATGAATTGAACGAATGTCTAGCAATTTTTAAATGTCCGGGAAATTTCATTGCATGCCCGTCCGCCCGAACCCGTTTATATAGTTTCTTTCACCGCCCGTAATTTTCGTGGCCGCCAAGCCCGCCCGGCCGGGGCGCGGGCCGGGCGGTGCGCAGACCAACCCGTACCCGTGCGAGGGCTCTAATCGGGGGTTCGGATCTGAGGCAGTCCGATGATTTTATTTAAGCCATTTGAATACCAAATGTCAAAGTCAAAGTCTTATATGGCCTAGTTGCCGAAAATACTGTGTGCATGTGTGTGTGAGTGTGAATGGGAAAAAAGTGTGTACTAAAAAAACATGGGGAATGACTTCCCCGAGACTTTTCTCGTATATTCTATTGGAATTACGTCTGGGTATGTTGTGAACACGATTGCTTAAAAACCAAAAGCAGCTAGATAGATGAAATTTGGTATATGCTCCTTACACTAAAAAAACTCTTCCTTGTAGATTTCTATCAACTTTTTGAGTAAATACGTCACTTGGAAGTAGTACTTTACCTAATACCAGTTTTTTCAGAAATTTCAAAATTTTCATTCCTTTGTCATATTATGATAAAATACTCAATTTTAAAAAGTTTTTATTCTATGATATTTTTCCGAAAACTGAATAGTTTTTGGAACAATCACAGAAGAAAACGACATTTTTCTTAAAAGCAAAGAAAAATCAAAACAAAATCATACAGGTGTCATTAAAAACATGTAAATATAAATAAATTCGATGAGGAATTATTTACAGGATGCAAGAAATTTTGCCCGCCGAAGGCGGCAATTGCTCGCCGAAGGCGAGCAGAGGGAGTCCAGGGGGCGGAGCCCCCCTGGAAAATCGGCGCCCTAGTTAAAAGCTCGCCCCCCCGCCCTCAAAGGCTGGTTACGCCGCTGCATACGATACATATGTAAATAAATACTAAAATATGTGTGATACATTCGAGCTTAAATATTTTTTATAGGCGACCACTTAATTAATCCACCCCTGAAACCCACCACCAATCAAATAGAATACTACGTTTGGTATAGGAGGTGCAGGGCACGCTACCTACTACGCCAGACCCGGGAGACCCTCATGTTATTATTATTCCATTTCAATCCAGTTGCCATGCTAGAGGATTTATTTACATTCATGGAATA
Source organism: Euborellia annulipes (assembly GCA_023213315.1). Taxonomy (NCBI): domain Eukaryota; kingdom Metazoa; phylum Arthropoda; class Insecta; order Dermaptera; family Anisolabididae; genus Euborellia; species Euborellia annulipes. The sequence goes on from JAKCPI010004789.1 coordinate 19,197, forward strand.
CACAAATGAAAAGAATTCATAAAATATTTCTCTATACATTTCCTATGGGAGAAATCGTAACTTTAAAAATTAATAAATCAAAAAGTTATGGGAAGTTACGGGATGAAAATAATTTTCCTGTAATCCCGAGAAGGTCCTCTTTATGCATAAAAAATTTCATTTCAAATTCCAACGGGAAGTTACCTAAATAGAGCGTGACAGACGGACATGACAAGACAGAGTGACGGACATTAGTGAATTATATATATAGATAGATAGATGAAGGCTACTAACTTTCATTTTTTTGGGCTGATCTTTACTAATTTAAAAGTTAAATATACGGGTTCTATACTGGCTCATGTAGTTTTTCTTTTAAATAAATTTTTTGGTTGTACAAATCTCATATTTTTCCTGATTTTTTATTCTGCCCCTTTGGCTTACCGCCATTGGGCTAAAAGTCAATTACTATGTGCAGCTGGCGC
>JAKCPI010004793.1:0-17943 GCA_023213315.1 Euborellia annulipes
ATATATAATTCACTAATGTCCGTCTGGATGTCTGTCTGTCACGCTCTATTTAGGCAACTTCCTGTTGGAATTTTGAAACAAAATTTTTTATGCAAAAAAAGGACCTTCTCGGGATTAGAGGAAAATTATTTTCATCCCGGAAATTCCTATAACTTTTTGAGTTATTAATTCCTAAAGCTACGATTTCTCCCATAAGAAATGTTTAGAGAAATATCTATGTATTCTTTGCCAGTATATAATTCTATGAATAAACAAATTGTAAACAAAAGCTGGCACTGGATTGGAATATACTGTATATATATATTTTAAACACTCACACTTTTTTCTCATTCACACTCACACTCACACACACATTCACACAGTCTTTTCGGCAACTTAAGACATTTAAGACTTTGACGATAACCGTTTTTATTTATAATATCTATTGGCCTTTCTATTTAAGCCATTTGGTATCCAAAGGACGGTGACACGGGTTCTCATAATTATGAAAAGGCGAGGGTCCGCCGCAGGAGGGCCCGAGCCAGCTGGAGGGGGTCCAGGGGGCGACGCGGCTAGTTAATATAAAATAAGCCACATTACAATTCCTTTGAGTATTAATTGGTTAAACTATAACAATCTGGTAATACTCAAATGAATGTCCTGAAGATGAGAGCAAAATGTTTCCAAAATGTCGATGAAAATATTTAAACTTGCTGCATAGCTTCTCTCACTCCTATGCACTCCTCACCGCAGTCACTTCATTTTGTTATTGTCTTCTCATTCAATCTCAAAATTGAAGGGGTTGGGCGTAGATAGTGCTAACCCACAAATATATAGTTCTGAGATATTTCAATTTTAAACTTTGGAAACAAACAAAACACCAATTGGAAGTTTGTTTGCTACTGTCAGAGTATTTTAATGGCAATATCAGGCTGAGAAACACATTGTACAACTAGAAGGCCTACTTACATTTGCTGAAAAGTCTGGTTTGTCATAATTGTTGTTTAGAACGCTCTGCAGCCTTCAATTTGTTGGTGATATGCTGGAATCTTTGATATTACTACCATCGTCTAAATCCTAAAAATTCCCTCCCGCCGTTAAAAAATAAAATGTATTTAAACTTGAAACCGACACAAAAGATTTGGGTAGTATATAGGATATAGAGAAATGGCATTGGCACTGACTTCCGAAAAGAAAAGAATGGGTGAATAACAAAGGCCTGCCTGGCACAGGTAGCGAGTGACTTGGGAGCCAACTCATTTCAATGGACTATCAACCAGAAGATAATCACCTGAGGGTGGAGGACAGCTGGAGCCTTTCCCACCCCCTGCTGTGTGCGCCGTCCCAATAACTACTACTTGTTTGCCCGCTTTTGTTACATAATTGTCCAAGAAATTCCTCGAAACTTTCTTGTTGTTGTTGTTGTTGTGTGGGTGGATGGAGGTGGCAAAAGAGGAAGATTCTTACCTGACCCCAAAAAAAAAAAATTAAGATTATCAATGTAAACCAAGTGGACCGTATCAGGAAAGGTCCCCTATTTGTCCCTTAGATATTTCGGAATTTTGTTCCTCTTTTCACGCCTAGCTAACATGATTTATTTCCAATCTACAATAAATTTCAGTCCTTCATTATTTTGTTTTATTTTTTGACCAATATCAACGATATTCCCCTTAAATTAGGTTACCGAGTCAATGCCCCGTTTCTGGCGAGAATTCACCTATAGATAAGCGCCAACCTTCCCGGAATTAAATCCTCTCTCTCTCTCTTTCGAAATACGTAACGTAATTCCATTAAAATTTATATGTATATCGATAGTGTTGGTAATCCTTGCATTTAAAACTTTATGATGATGAATAAATTTTATTTTATTACAGTGAATAAAGTGTGTATGTGAGTGTAGTTATATATGTAGGTACAGTAACAGGAGATCTCTGTTTTTCATTAAAATTTGGTTAGAAATCTTCAAAAAAATATATATAACAAAGGATAGGAGACAAGGCGATTGGCAAATTTCGCATTTCTGAAGTTGAATGTTGCGACGCGTCGCGGGTTCGGACCAAACGTCGCTACGTTTGGTATACGAGGTTAGCACGCTAACCTCTACACCAAGCCCCGAGGGCTTCCCATACTTATAAATCTTACATCTTGAATTCAAATGTACCTTATTACTGGAAACTAAATTTGTATCGACACAAAAATCTGGTGCGGCCCATCACACCACATTTTTTTTTAGAAAGAAAAAATTAATTCTTTTAATTCAAGAAAATCGATTACAAAAAGTAGAAAAGTATATAGAGCAAGATATCCCTCTCCTAACTGGTACAAGTCTTTGTTATTTCGTCCAACTAGTTCATCTGTTATCTGTTATGTAAGATCATGCAGGAAAAGGGTGTGTGAAAAGATATCACTTTGATTTGTCCGACTAGCTTGCATTATTTTTTTCTTCTCTTAAGCTTTAAGCTTTTAATAAGCTAGATAAAGAAATGTTTGAAATATACACTGACTGCATCCCCTCATCTATTTCAAATTTCTCTGTATGCGATTGCCATACCAATATTATATGGACCCTGTTACTCATTAGTGTGTCAAACGCCAGCTACCGAGTTTTGAGAAAATTAACATTAAAGTTTTTTTGTTTTGATTAGATTATAATTTTATTTGTCATTTGTGCAAGTAACATTAAATATAAATTTTGTTAGGACATATTTCATAAAAAATACTATTAATTATAGCATTTGAAACAATATTCCGTGCTTAAGGTTGTTCGGACATTAAAGCACTTTGTTAGATTAAAAGCTAATTTTTACTTTCTCTTACCTCTATATATATGTTAATATATATAGAGAGAGAAAGTATTGGATTCATGTCAAAAATTCGATGTCGAGATTTTGATGGATCTTCACGTTTTGAGGTCCCCTGAATCCAAAAAGTGGTTTTCGCGACATGGTCTGTCTGTGTGTCTGTGTGTCTGTCTGTCGGTCTGTCTGTGTGTGTGTCTGTGAACAAAATATCTCAAGAACGAAAGGAGTTAGGAGGTTGAAATTTTATATTTAAGTTAGGCACCCCCATGGGACGTGACACGAAGCTTTTGAACAAAATCGACCAAAGAGTACTAGTACTTTACTGATGCACTTTTTCAGTTTTTTTCGATTTTCCCTAAATTTGCTACAACGATTTTTTTTTAAATTCAAAAATCAATTATTTTTTAGATTCTCTCTAAAATGTATATTCTCATTTTGCAATTGAAATCTTCTGAAGACCACTTTACTCTTGTACTCCATAGAAAAGATAGGATAAATGGTTACCATGGTAACAAAATATAAATATTTATTTATTTATTTATTTATTTATTTAGTTAAGAAACATTCACAAAAAAAAAAAAAAAAACAAAAACAGAATATTTCTAATTCTCTCTCAACAGATTTCCTCCAATTATAGAGAGAGAGGGATTACAGTATTGTGTGGGCCTGCCTGTACTTTAATTTATACATTCACATGTTCATGGTTTTATAAATATAAACATAAGAATGTTGAATATAGAAACAGAAATATACATATACATAAAAAAATATAGTAAGGTGTATATAAATAGTAATATAGTGTTGGTGAGAGGGCTCAAAGATTCTCCCTCCTATTAAATTCTGCGATCATTTTGAATATTGGAGATCTCTCCTTTACAAGTGTACGAGATCTTTCGCAATATAGGAGAGATCTCATTCGGCAGTTGAAAGCGGGGACCTTAAATCCGATTTTGGCCAGCAAATCGCTGCAGTCCCATCGTCCATCCAGAAGCTTAAACAAATTGTTGACAGAATCGTCTGCTCTTCTTTCAGAGAGACTCCTCATATCAAACAACTGTAAAAGATCTTTGTACCGTATATTCTGGTCATAATGGCCGCTTGATCCTGAAGTACAGATATTTTAAAAACTTTCTTTGAACCCTCTCCACCGTTTCCACCTGCAACGCGGAAAGAGGACTCCAGATAAGGGGGTTATACTCCAAATGCGATCTGACCAGAGTGAAATATAAATTTTTCAAAGTGGTTAGATTTTTGAAATTTTTTGAGTTTCTGACAAGAAAGTCCAGCATTTTGTAGGCCTTGTTAGTTACATGCTGCACTTGTTGACCAAAAGATAATTTAGAGTCAACAAGAATCCCCAAATCATTGATCTTATCCACTCTTGGGAGCTCACAGTTATCAATGGAGTATTTATGATACATAGTGTTGTGTTTTTTTAGAAAAAGTAATCACGGAGCATTTGCTGACATTTAGACCTAATTTATTATTTTTGTACCATTTTACCATTACCAATATTTTCCCATACTTATAAATTTTACATCTGAATTCATATGTTCCTTACTGTCGGGAACTAAATATATGTCGACACAAAAAATCTGGTGTGACAAGCACAGTACACAACTTTCGATTACCGAAGGTAAGAGAAAGTTGTGTGCTGTGCGCCAGTCACACCAGATTTTTTAATATGTTATTAATCACTATCACATACGTATAAAATAAAATTTTGAAGCAGATCTGACCCAGGGTTATCGTGTAATTAATTTTTAAATAATTGAAATTTAACATGTAGTCTATGGCGAATATCGACGAAACGCACACATATCGAATTATATAGGAACCTCTGCAATAGATACAAAAACATAAAACTTTTTAGCAACAAAAAATTTTTAGCAATTCACTTCCGAGAAATACGTTAAAAATAAAATCAAGAGTTTCTGCCGTCCGCTTATAAAGATATCTTAACAAGAAAGTCAAAAAATTCTCCAAAATGACAGTCGCCAATATTTAAAAATGAGACTCAGACTAGTCTGGCAACGTCGCATAAAATAATTGTCTTTTCTTGATGTCAGTTACATTTTTTTTTTTTCCATTTGACGATATTTTTTTCTCGCAAATCGTCCATTGTGTTTAAACTGATTTGCATTAAACATCTCTTCTCTATATATATAAAGAGAGAACTGACTGATTGGCTGACTGACTTACAATCATCGCACAGCCTAAACTGTAAGGCCTAGAAAGCTGTTGTTTGGCATGCAGATTACTTTTATTGCGTAGGCGTCATTTAAGAAGCCATTTTTCGAAATTCCAACTTTAAGGGCCCCAAATGGTCATTTATGTGTGAAATTTTGACTTTTTCTATTAATTTCTAAACCCAAAAAGACACAATCATTGCACAGCCTAAACTGTAAGGCCTAGAAAAGCTGTAATTTGGCATGTAGTTTACATTTGTGCCCTAGGCCTCATTTAAGAAGCATTTTTTCGAAATTCCCATTTTAAGGGCCCCAAATGGTCATTTATGGGTAAAATTTTGACTTTACAATAATTTCTAAACCAAAAAAGATATCAATTTGGTTTCTTCGCTAAAACCTTCTTTAGATAAATATCTAAATTCGTTGTTTCAGGGTTTTTTGAAATTCGGCCCCTAAGTACCCCAAATCGCCAATTAAGGGAAAAACAATATATTTAAGACTAAAATTTTGATCTTCATTACTTTCTAAACCAGAAGAGATATTGATTTGCTTTTTTCACTACAACCTTCCTTAGATAAAAATCTAAATTCGTTGTTTCAGCGTTTTTTAAAATTCGGCCGCTAAGTACCCCAATTCGCCATTTTTGTGAAAAATTCGGATTTTCCAACTTTTTAATGAAATGAGATATCAATATGTCCCCCCCCTAAATTAATCCCCCCTTCAAAAGTCCCCCTCTCCCGAAAAGTAATTTTTGGGTTGTTTTTTGAAATTCGGTCGCTAGGTACCCCAATTCAGCATTTTTTAAAAAAATTCATTTTTCCTCCCAACACTTTTTCTTCTCCTCTCCATCTCTATATATATAAAGAGAGAACTGACTGATTGGCTGACTGACTTACAATCATCGCACAGCCTAAACTGTAAGGCCTAGAAAGCTGTTGTTTGGCATGCAGATTGCTTTTATTGCGTAGGCCAAAAATATAGTCTAAAATAGGAAAAAAAACGCTAATTACGTGCTAAAGTAAAATAAATATTAATATCGTTTAATTTTTGTTATTAGAGGTTATTTCAAGTTACTGAACGCGGCGACCTTCCGTTGTTTTTTTAGTAAAATCTTAGCCTGTTATTAACAAACTCCTTAAAATGCATAATATTCGTTCAACCTTCTAATTAGTTATGTCTTAAATTTATGTCTTTTGAATTTTAATATTAATATTCCTCGATATAACTAAGTATGCGTTTTAATTTAATTGCCCCCATTGAATCATTCTTCTTTCATTCTTCATTTTAAACTCAGAAATAGGATAGGTGTCATATCCTATCTTACGACTCTACTATAATATTACCGTGGCAATAGCTGTTTTAAATTCGCGAGAGGTGAATTAAGATAAGGGGGTGGGGTGGATCGCTCCCCCCCCCCCCCCCCCCCCCCCTCTAGAAAAGAACATATTCTTAAAGGGAGAGGTGAGCAAAATAAGGTTGAGAAACTGTTTTAAACGATAATAGATAGCAATTTAAATAATACATCCACAAGATTTTTTGTATTTAAGTTTCTTAAATAAATATCTTTCAAGGGAAACAAAGTTATTTAGTGTTCTCGGGCCTTTGTGTAGTGGTTAGTCATTTGTACCAAAGGTCGCATGTTCGTATCCAGTCAATTGAATTCGCTACCCATTCATAAACGGAGTCTTAATGCCTTCGATGCCTAAAAAAAACTTAATGAAATTAAAAAAAAGAAGCTATTTAGTGTTTTTGATTCTAAGACCTCCCGCCCCTGAGCAGGGTGTTAACAAAAAGGACTTTTTTATATTTTGACCAGGGCACTGGTCAAATGTGGTTAAAATCGTTCAAAATTGGTTTTAACCATAAAATTAATTTAAATTGTCTACCAATCAATTTGAATGAATAGGGACGGGGTAAATTAAATAAAAAAAAAATATATCCTAAACAAAAAATCTGGTGTAACCTGTTTTAACCACCCAGGTTTTTGCCTAACCACCCTGCCCCTCCTCCATTTTTACGAAATTTTGTATTCTTCAATTTTTCTAAATATCAACATCTTTTTTTTATTTATTCAAAAAAAGTTTTAATTTGGCAGGTACCATTGCCTTGACGATATTCACGAAGCCTTTTTCGAAATTCTAATTTTAAGAGCACTGAGACCGCACTTGTAGTTTTTTTTTTTAAATTTTATAATGACCTTTAAAGGGGTTGAGATATCAATTTGCTTTTTGCTCTAAAGAAGAAACGAGGAATCGATGTTGAGGGTTGGCCACGAATTAAGAAGGTTTATGCTCCGGGAATTTCAGGGTTTCAACGATGGCCGTGCAAGAAACATGCCCGCAAATCCTAACCTTGCTCGCCGAAGGCGAACCTTGCCGCTAGTAACTCAATAAAGAAAGAACTCTCGGTACACAAATTTTATACTTTAGCTAAGTATTCATCTCCCAAGCGCATGTGCAGGAATTTCATTCCAATCGACCAAATAATACTAGTACTTTACTGATTTTATTTTTTCAATTTTTTAACGATTTTATTTAAAAATCAATTACATTTTAGATACCCCTTTAAAATGTATATTCTTATTTTGTAGACAAAATTGTTTGAAGTTCACTTAACTTTTGTACTTCATAGGAAAAGTAGAAGCCATGGTAACAAAATATTTAAATTTTATACCTTGAATTCTAATATATTGCCCGAAACTAAGGATATGTCGAAACAAAAACAATCTGGTGTGACAACCAGAGAACACAACTTGCAATTGCCGAAGGTAAACGAAAGTTGTGTACTGTGCTGAAAATGTTGTAATTTGTTCCCCAGTTTTATTATAGAGAAATTAATTAAGGTTGTTAGGACATTAATGCACTTTATTAGATTAAAAGCTAATTTTTTAATATGTTATTAATCACTATCACATACATATAAAATAAAATTTTGAAGCAGATCTGACGCAGGGTTATCGTGTAATTAATTATTAAAAAATTGAAATTTAACATGTAGTCTATGGGGAATATCGACGAAACTCACACTTATCGAATTATATAGCCACCTCTGCAATAGATACAAAAACAAAAAACTTACATTTTATCAATTCACTTCCGAGGAACACGTTAAACATAAAATCAAGAGTTTCTGCCGAAGGCTTTTAAAGATATTTTAACAAGAAAGTCAAAAAATTCTCCAAAACGACAGTCGCCAATATTTAAAAATAAGTAAGTCTCGAGATTGAGACCAGCCTGGCAACGTCGCATAACATAATTGTCTTTTCTCGATGTCAGTTACATTTTTTTTTCCATTTTACGATATTTTTTCTCGCAAATCGTCCATTGTGTTTAAACTGATTTGCATTAAACATTGTAATATATTAAATAAAATAAAATTGAAGGCTTTTAAGATTTAAAATAAACAGCTGATGAATGCAATGTTGCCAGATCTATACGTATTACGCGAAAGACTGCTCAAGTCATTAAGTCATTCATTTATTATTTTTGGTAATTAAATTATTAACTTAATCCAATTATAAACTCTGATAGGTCACGACTAAATTATAATAAGGAATTTTGGCATTCAAATTTTTCATTTTATTAAAAAAAAAAAAAATTTAGATTCTATTATGACTTACGATGTACTATCCGAACAGCCTTAAATCATTATGAAATCATTTTTTTTTCTCTCAATTTAGACATTCTGATGACAGTTTGATAGCTAATCTCATTCATGTATAATTTAATTAATCTGACTCAGCCCATCATCTCTCCTTTTAATCAAAAACACTTGTTAGAAAAAAAAAGAAAAAAATTCTTCAACCTGTGCGTGTGAGATGACGTCACACAAAAATCTTAATTTAATTAGGATGTCCAAATTAAAAAAAAAAAAAAAAAAAAAAAAAAAGTAAAAGGAAAATCAGGAATTCCCTTCACGTCTTTTTTATTCTTTGTATAAAAAGAATATATCCTAATTCTTTTCTATCTGCTGGAGTTTTGATAAATTAATATTCTTTCGAAACTATTTTTTTTTTTTTTTTTTTTTTATACTTTAATAAAATTATTGTGAATAAAATTATTTTGAGTTTTGAATCTATATATATATATATATAATAATTCGCTAATGTCTGTCTGTCTGTCTGTCACGCTCTATCTAGGCGATTTCCCGTTGAAATTTTGAAATGAAATTTTATATGCCTAAAGAGGACCTTCTCGGGATTACAGGGAAATTATTTTCATCCCGAAATTCCTATAACTTTTTGAGTTATTAATTCTTAAAGTTACGATTTCTCCCATAGGAAATGTATAGAGAAATATTTATGTAATCTTTTCATTTGTGTATTCCATGAATGTAAACAAATCCTCAAGCAGGCACTGGATTGGAATGGAATAATAATAATTTTCTTTCCTTAATTAAAAACAGGCGAGGGTCCGCCGAAGGCGGGCGACGCTTCTAGTTATATAAATAAAATCTCTAAAAAAAAAAAAAAAAAAAAAAGTATACTGTATAATTAAAATTTTTATTTTTTTTTCTTACAAAGGGAGTGAGTGCATGGCCTTCTTCTCACCGATTTGAGCAAAAAAATTTTTAATGTGTAGTACTTAATGAAAAACAAATTCTGTTAAAGCGAGAGAATGCGCGTCTCAACCGTTCCTCTAAAAAAAAAAAAAAAAAAGTTAAAGATTTGCCAGCATGTCTTATAAAACCATTCCTAACAATGATATTTCGGTGGCTAGATTGGTAGCGTTCATTCTTTTTATTTTTTGTAAACGCAATATCTCGAATTGGAATCTCGTCGTGGAAAATTATTTATTTATTTTGTTTCTTTGATTTATTTTCACCTTTATGTATTATCTACAATTAATGCAAATATACAAAAAAATAATATTGTGAATTTATTATGTGTTCAATTAATTATTATCATTACTATATATAAAGCGCTAGCCACTCACTTTCTGTGTGTAGTGTGTATGTGCCTGTCAGGGCGCTGCTTGGTCCGATTACAAGGCAGTGGGGTTAGAGAGGGAAATTTAAAACTTTACAATTTTGCAATTGTTCTTGTTTACAAAATATGATCTTAGCCACCGAAATGTGGTTATTAGAAACGACTTAACGGTGGCCAAATCTTTAACATTTTTTTTTTTTTTTAGACAAACGGTTAAGACGCGCATTCTCTCGCTTTAACAGAATTTGTTTTTCATTAAGTATTTACTAGGGTCCGAGCGGAACAAAAATTTCGGCCGGAACCCGAACCCGAAACCAAAACTTGTATTTCATATAAAATTTTTTTTTTCTTTTTTTTTTTTTTTTTTTTTTTTTTTTTTTTTCTTCCCCCCCTGTTAATCTTTTTTTCCGGTTTTTTAGACTGAGATTCTTTCTCTCCCCCAACCAAATAAAATTACTTTTTCTTTTTTTTCCCCCCCTCCCTCTTCTCTTTTTTTTCTCTCTCCCTTTTTTCCCCGTTTTTGCCACAACGGCACAAACCCCGAAACCTGGGCTTTGGTGGCCGAAACCCAAACCCCGAAAGGGAAACAGAAAGTGGGTTCGGTTTAGTATTTACTACACATAAAAAAATTTTCGTTCAAATCGGTGAGGGGAAGGCCATGCACTCCGCTTGTTAAAGTGATCAGGGATGTGACTCGGATAGGATAAAGACAGACAGACGGACACTCCACTATTAAATATATATATATATATATATGTAAATATACGTATATTTTTTTTAATAAGCCAGATACATTATTTTATTGCTTGAAATGACTTGACTGAAACTTATTCAGAAAAGGCGAATGCTCGCCGCTGGCGGACCTCGCGACTAGTATATAATAATAATAATAATAATAAAAAATTCAATTTACATTTTGAGATCAAAGAATATATAAAAAAGAACGTTCAAGTTCAAAAAACTGACACGATTCGTGTTAGTGCCATCCTCTAGTTTTTTTTTTTTTTTTTTTTTTTAATGGATGGACATTAAAAGAGAGGGAGGGAGCTGTCTGACATGGATTATTATTGAAGGATTATAAATGACCTTTGCCATCTCCTCCCCCAAAAAAAGAACCTTTCTCACTTGTCCTCTTCTTATGGCGTGAAAGGAAAAAAAAAATCTCCAGCAAACAGTCAGCAGCCATTTTAATTCATTCATCACACCAATACACAAACGGGGACAAGAAACCTTTCTTTTTTTTTTGCTTTGTTTGTTAAATTATAAACGTTTTTAGTTATAACAATCAAACGGGTGTGATTGTTGGTGTAGAAGAGTGTCATTGTTGTGTTTGGCTTTGCTTATAAAAATATTTATATATGTATAAAACTCTCTTAAAACGAATTAGTAGAATATTTACTTATTCAAACAGTAGGTAAGAAAATTACATCAAATTTAGTCATTTTGAGTAGAATCTACTAATATATTTAGTAAATTTATTGGTTACTTTTAGATTAGTTATTTTTTACTAATTCAAAAAGTAGTTCATTCAATTCCGGCTGTCTGAGAAGCCAACATGGCCGACTTTTCAATCAGCTGTTTGATCAGTTCCTTAATAAAGACATTTTTGGCAATATAAGGCTTTATTTAAGTAATAATAATACAAATAAATAATAATATTGAGATAACTTGTATTTTTTGTTAAAAATTGCAGGAAATATATGTTAAGTCAAAACGGTTGATCTCTAGAATGATGCAGTGGGACTCGCTTGGCCACCAGAGAGCGCTGGCGTGCTTCGTTCGTGATTCTTTCGTTCTTCTTTTTGAGATTCGTTCTTATTTATATTTTTTTTTATCAGGCCTTCCCCGTTCGAGACTTTTCGTTTTACTTTTTTGCAACGCCATATTTGCATACAGTCTATTGCATTCAGGTCTTCCCCGTTCGAGACAGTTAACGTTTTGTTTTTTTACATCCTTCTTTAGCCATTTTTGCCCTCCAGTTTTCTGATTTGTGGCATTTTCTCTTTTTTACTTAACTCTTAATTTCACAATGGGTCAGAGAGTTGACTTGATTTTTTTGTTCAGATTGTTTTATACCTATTTTGCCGAATATCCTATGTGGTTTAGGTATCATGCTGGGAGTCAGGACATTATCTTTCAAAATTATCTTAACTCTGGCATCTTTTCTCTTATACTCAACGAAATTGGTCAGGGTCATACTTTTAAACTTTTAAAAGCATTCTTTCTTTCTTTCACTATCCTAGAACATTCCTCGCCCCACCAGACCGGGGAAGCCCTGTATTCCTTATGTGAGTTTTTATCTTTATTTTTATCTGAGAGATCAATGGATTCATTTATATTATTTATAAAATCATCGTACTTATTCAAGGCATCTTCTTGATCCAGAATATCAGCTGACATAGTACCAGTACCGCGCATCAGATCATGATAATAAGACCAGTCAATAATCTTAGATCTAGATTTATGAACATTATCAGGCTGATTCGGATGGATAGAAGCGGATAACTTCATAAAAATAGGAAAATGATCAGATCCCATAGGATCCGAACTTATTACCCATTCTATTAGAAGAGCTATATCAGGAGATGCCAATGAGAGATCCACAGGAAAGGATGATCTATTTAACCTGGGTATCATCGTACTTTCCCCATTATTTAGAATAATAAAAGAATCCTGATTAATATTGTCATAAAGGGTAGCACCAGCAAGGTCCTGGAAATTACATCCCCAAGCCTGATGGTGAGAGTTGAAATCTCCAGTAATTAAAACAGGTCCCTGTAGCTGATCTAACATGGATCGCCAACTGTTATAAGGTATAACAGATTGTGGTGGAGCATAGATCGAAACAAAATTTATCTTCAAATTCTTATGAATAAGGGCTTGAATGACACATACTTCAAAGTTAATATCATTCTTATTCAAAACGATTTCCTTGAATCTCAATTTCTTATTAATTAATATGGCCACTCCTCCTTTCCCGTCTGGACGATCGCTTCTTACCAAGTAAAAATTTCTAAAATTGTAAAAGTATTTGGGTTTGAACCAGCTTTCTGAAATCGTAATTACATCCATTTCTTCTTTATTTATAAATATCTCAAAATCCTCTTTCTTGCTATGTAAGGACCTAGCATTCCATTGCATTATATTAAAACTCTTTGTTATATTAAACATGACTTTAAATAAAATACTAACTGTAAATATTGAGGATCAATTACATAAATAATAAATATCTTTTATTTATCTTTAATCTATTATTATATATTGAATATAAATCAAGTTTTCTCAAGAATATTAGACGCTATAATTTTAATAAGATCAGTTTTAGGAATACTTGAATAATTATTAACTTTCTCCATAACATCGAGAACTGTTAGTACAATATTCTCAACAGCCGCTGCCTGATTGTTTTGGTTACCACCATTGTTTGAGAAGGGGGACTCCCTTTGTACATGTGGATTGTGAGTAATCGGCGCAACATTAAGCACTGCCGCTCTAGGTAAAGTTGGAAATTGTGGTTGATAAGAAGCAACAGGCCTAGATCTTTTTGCGGCATTTCTAGGCGGAGGCCTCGAAATCCGACTGGAACGATTCATATGATCATTATCTGAATCTGACTCAACCATTTTTCTTTTATGGGCCATTTCAGGCAGAGAGGGAAAATTATTGGTATCGTTTACCGGAAAATTCTCATTATAATTAATAATATTATTTTCCAGATTAGGAGATCCATTGGCAGCCATACTAGCGTATGTTAATTTATACTTAAGCGAGGCTTCCCGATAGGTTAAATTCGAGAGAGTCATAATTTTCTTTATATCCCTCTGCTTCGAAAATTCAGGGCAATTTACATGGTCCGTAGCAAGATGGGCTCCTAAACAATAAGCACAGATAGGATCTACTGTAGAATTGCATTCTTCAGTCCGATGATCACAGGCACAAGCTGCACAAACAGGCTCGCGCCTGCAATTCTCAGTCTTGTGATGATATCCAAGACAATTTCTACACTGAATCGTTGCCGGAATAAAAGGAACTACTTTGACTCGGACCCCATGTAAATATACATATTGTGGTAAATATTGACTTTGAAAAGTTAATTTAACAGTTTCAATTGGAGTGTCTCTATCCCCTTTTTTATTAAACCTGAAAGCGTCAATAACTGGCAGAGGAGATACAATATCCTTCTTAATCTCTTCGATAGAAGTATCTACAGGAATATTTCTAATTAAGCCACTTTTAGTAGTAAAAAATATAGGGATATATGCAGAATAATTTCTCTCTTGTAAGAATTTTTCTCCAATCAAAGCATTCGCAGCATCTTTTAATTCTATTTTAATCTTTTTTTTATTAACGATGGAAATATTGATAATATTTTCTTTATATCGCGGGAGATCCCTATAAAATAATCTTCCTACTTTCATAGGATGAATATTTTCGTTCTTATCTCGGCTGTTTTCAATAAAAACAAAATAGGGTCCCGGGTCGTTTCTGGAATATTTATTAATTTTTATTTTTATTCTAAGACTATTTTGATCACTGCTGCGATCATTCATTTGAATATCTTGAGACATATCAGTGTCATTATTATCAATAATAGAAGCACTGGCATGAGCCGCGCTTCCGGAGTAATGGGCAAATTCAGATATATTAGTATTAATATTATTAATAATTGTATTGCTGGCATGGGCCACGCTAAAGTCTTGGTGGGAAATTTCAGGAGAATAGCTTATCTGTTCTGGCGGTGGACTTGTCTGATTGTGAGCCGGCTGACCAGCGGCGCCTGGATCAGGGGGATCCGGGGCTTCTTCGCCCCCTCCCGACAGCATCTTGACTCCTTTCGTAGTCCGCAAGGAGCCCAAATTACAACAAAACAGACACAGAGAAAAAAGAAAACATATACTGAGGGAGAGCCCGTCGAAACACGGCCGTCTCTTATGAGATCACTCAGTAGACTGACATTTAATTCATAAACTGCACAAATGAATAACGTTTGCTTTACGTGTAATTTCAAAACACAATATGGAGTAAACAACAGATTCATATGGGGTAAACAAAAAATCGCAATAGACTGTTTCACTCGCTCCCTCTTACATACATATATTCCTCGCGCTCGTACCTACGGCAGACTTTTAATGTGTCTGGCAAGATGAAAGAACCATCTAAACTGTCTGGCTACTGAGGAAACATCATTTAATAGTTCCTCAAATAACATATTGTACCAACACCGAGAAATGGCCCATAGAAAAGATCACTTAAACATAAAATTCTAAGAAATATTTAAAATAATTTATTTAAAAAAGAAAATGATAAGAATATACTAATTATCAGAAAATGATATTTTTTAATCAAATTGGCAAGAAAATCAAAGTCTAAACTAATTTCCAAAATACATAGGTAGGGAAAAAGTGAGAGTGAGTTAGTATTTAAGTAATTCAAAATTTGTTATTTGGCATGAATTTTCGGGTGATATGAGCAAGTTAATAATTAACAAGTCAAAGTGCAGAGATGTTAAAAAATTGGTTGCTAGCAAATTAAAAAAAATTAAAAAATTAATTTATTGTTATTATTAATTACAAATTAATTAAGAAATTTTTAAAATAAGCTTAGATGATTTATTTAAAAATTAACTGTCAAATTAGTTCAGCATTCTTTCAATAGATGGCAGAAGACTAGTCTTACAGCCGATCACTAATAGTGTATATCTGTCCTATATTTATATATAGATACATAATATACAATAACATTTATAAAGTATTTATTGTTAAAAAATCAATGAAAATCAACTAAATGCATCAAATAATATTATTTGTACTCAGAGTGCCCTACCTCTGGACCACAGCACGACATTCAGATATATGAAGTTCATTTATGAACTTCATATATCATAAATGAACTTCATATATCCGAATGTCGTGCTGTGGTCCAGAGGTAGGGCACTCTGAGTACAAACCGGAGGATCCGTGGTTCGACTCCCGGCGGCTTTTAAATTGTTTGGAACAAGTCTCACAATTGAATGGTTTTTGCCCAGAATGAATAGATAAATGTTGAGTGAGATTACATTTGTATTTGTATTTGTATGTATTTGTAAATTGTTTGGAACAAGTCTCACAATTGAATGGTTTTTGCCCAGAATGAATAACTAAATGTCTGGAGAGATCATATTTGCGTTTAAATTGTTTGGAACAAGTCTCACATTTGAATGGTTTTTGCCCAGAATGAATAGATAAATGTTGAGTGAGATTAGATTTGCTTTTAAATTGTTTGGAACAAGTCTCACAATTGAATGGTTTTTGCCCAGAATGAATAACTAAATGTCTGGAGAGATCATATTTGCGTTTAAATTGTTTGGAACAAGTCTCACATTTGAATGGTTTTTGCCCAGAATGAATAGATAAATGTTGAGTGAGATTAGATTTGCTTTTAAATTGTTTGGAACAAGTCTCACAATTGAATGGTTTTTGCCCAGAATGAATAGATAAATGTTGAGTGAGATTAGATTTGCTTTTAAATTGTTTGGAACAAGTCTCACAATTGAATGGTTTTTGCCCAGAATGAATAACTAAATGTCTGGAGAGATCATATTTGCGTTTAAATTGTTTGGAACAAGTCTCACATTTGAATGGTTTTTGCCCAGAATGAATAGATAAATGTTGAGTGAGATTTGATTTGAGAAACAGCTGTCAGCAGTGTTTTTTTTCGCTCCGTTATTTTTTGGATTTTTTTGTGGTTTTTTTAAATATTTTTTGGATCGCCTTACACCAGTCTCTACTTCAAGAAATTGCGCATCTACTCATATACCCCACCTTCACCAGTTGTGGACCGTGGGGGCGCTATCTTGCTTTTCCTACTCGTAAGAAACTAATTTATTTCTCTTTAAGTGAGTTATTTTTATTTTTAATCAGATTAACAGGCAAGATTATTTATTTAATATAGTAATTCCCTCTCTATTTGAAAAAATTATAGAATAAATTTTTTTTTCTATATTAAATTTTTCCTTCAATTATCATTTTTTTTCATTACCTATGCCAGGGGCCTTTTCTCATCTCTCTTGTTAGCCACCCAGATAGCCCGCTGTGGTGCATCCCTTCTCTCCATTACCCTATATAATGCCTAATGTTGAGCCGCAGTGCTCGGCTTGTAAGTCTAAAATAAAGAAAAAATATTTCAAATGCGACCGATGCCTCTCTGCCTTCCACCCTAGCTGTTTTGGCCATAGAAACCACAAAATAACGAATTTGGCTGGCGAGAAGGTGCCCTGCGAGGGGTTTGCTGTGAGCTCCGACGCGATTGACACAAATGATGTGCCCGATGGGGGGGCATCGAGCAGTTCTCCATCTGGTGCATCACCTCCTTTATCGATGGATGAGTTGGACGAGTTGAAGGGTTCGCTCTCTGATCGCAGACGCGGCATAATGAGCCTCATCTCTGTAAGCCAAGATCCTGAACTGAAAAGAGATGAAATCGAGAAGTCCCTGGATGAAATGCATACAATTTCATGTGGATTGATTTCTGCATATTCTGAGCTTGCTAAAACCGTAGTAACTCAGCTGACGAGCGAGAGACTAATCGAGCGGACCCTTATGGCCTTTTCGGCATCCGAAGCATTTAAGGAAGCTGTCAGCTCTCTTGTCGAGGAGTCTGTGCGCAAACATAATTCGAAAACCTACGCCACTGCTGTTTCTAATGTGCCAACATCTAATGTCGAAATTTTTCCTAAAATGTATCTCCCTCTTGAGAAAACCACAAACGTCCTCATTGGACCCAAACCTGGGGCAAGCGAAAAATTCGAGTCTTCTGAGGAAACTCGTACGGCACTTTTCAAGGCAATTAAGCCGGCCGAGGCAGATATAAATGTCGTGAGAGTGGTGAAATCTAAAAACAAGGCTGTTCGCATCGAGGCTTCCGCCATCAATGTTGAAAAACTAAGGAATACTCCAGCTCTCGCCGATAGCGGCCTTGAACTCAAGGATTATACCAAGCTCAACCCTCGTTTGCTAGTCAGAGATGTCCCTGCAGACATGCCTGCGGAGGAGGTACTGAAGAGTCTCGT
>JAKCPI010004795.1:0-16277 GCA_023213315.1 Euborellia annulipes
AGATGTTGAGGTGCGCCTCTCGAAAAGTCGTTAGAAAGCTTTTGACTACCGAGTTCCTCTAGGCGGCAAGAGATGGCGTTAGTGTTCCTCATAGGAAAACAAGGGACAAATTGCATTTCATTCTAGACTTTCCAGCTAATTAATTAAAGGCAAAAAATTAATTATTTTTTAACACAATGATTACTAATTTCATTATCTACAACTTATAGAGCTCCTTGTTTTAAAATATCTTTTATTTAATGCGATTAATCTAAAAAAAAAATTTTTTTTCGAAAATCAAAAAAAAGGGCTTCTATAAGTTGTAGATATTTTAAATAGCTTTAATTTAAAAAAATTTGAGGTCGAGAGCTTCAAAATTGTGGCCGCTGGAAGGTCCCAAAATTAGCACCCCGAGATGCGCACCTTAAAAGAAATATAAAAGTAATAAATTTCCTATAGAAAATTTAAATTTCTAAAAAAAAAAAATTATTAAATCTCACAAATAGATTATGTGTATAAAAATTATATAAATTCTAATAATATTAAAAAAATTTGGGGTTTTTAATTAGGGTTTTGGCGGGTGGGAGGATGGGATTGGGGCCCTAAAAAATTGGAATTTCGAAAAATGGCCTCTTAAATGACCCACTTTTCTAACTGTCTAATGTCTTTGATTGCAAGCTGATAACCCTAAATAAATATTTTAAAACCCTATTTTTCTCTACAGTTAACAATACAAATTTTTTGTAACACTTCGATGAGAATAGCTAAATGGGGCAAAAGTCCGCGACCTCGACGGGGCAAAAGGCCCAATGGATCTCCAATGGAACAAATGTCACCCAATGGTATTCGAGTTTCTAATACCCCTTCCTAGTATTTTCTGGGTCTCTAATATCCCTACCTAGTAGTTTCTCGGATTAATGAGCCTAGGGAAACGACCACGACCCGAAATGTTTATGCAGATTATGAACTTCAATCTTACTGGGGACTAATTGTTATAAGGCCTATTGTGTATTTCTAATAAATAAAATAAATACATAAAACATACCTATACCTAATGTATTTCTTATTAAGTCTTTTTTATACCCTGGTTCGAGACGGTTGTTCGCTGCAGGGGCAATTGTTTGCACCTAAGGACTTTTGCCCCGCTAGTGCGGACCTTTACCCCCTCGGTGGGGCAAAAGTCCGCAAATGAAAATTTTTGTTTAATTACCTCTCCCACTCTTATGCTACCGAATTGGAAACCAAAAAAATTATGTAAGATAGCCAATTAACCAGGCTTTCAGGGGGTGTTCCTATTTTTATCGTATCTTTCATAGGAAGGTCAAAAAAAATTCCCAAAGAAAAACTGCGGACTTTTGCCCCACCTTACTCTATAGAGATTAGGCAGATGAAAATAAGAAGTTGCGATGCTCTATGATAAATGAGACGTTGTGGATAAATTGTATTATTGAAATCTCTCTTCAGTCATTAGTGTCAGATCTGACACGTTGGGGTTACTATGAAGCAAGGGCGGATACAAGGAGGGGAAAGGGGGGTAATTACCCCCCTGAGATTTGAAAAAAAAATACTTTTTTTCGAAAAAAAATTTATTTTTAATGTAAAATTTTAAAAATTAATACTTCAAACTTTGTTTTGCATTTATATTCTGGCAAACAAGTACAGAATGCGCCTTTAAATTTCCGAAATTAAGAAAAAATAGTGTGCTATGCGACCAGTCACACCAGATTACCCCCCCCCCCCCGAGAAACACCTCTGGATCTGCCCTTGCTTGAAAGGTAACTTTCATAGGAATAATTTTGAGGAGGGTTCCTCAGCAGGAGGAAGTTTGATAATTTTTTCCCATAAGGTGAATTTGAACTTGGGCTGAATTGAATATTGAAATTATATTATTAATTAGTAATTATTATTTGTTAGCTTCTAGTGCTAAAAGTCGAGGGTTCGAAGCTCTTCCTAGGCGATTCAATTAAATTGGATACCGTCAAAGAGGGATACTTTGAACATCGGGGGTAACTTTGAACAAAAAAAAATTTTGTTTAAACCAGTTAGGCAATTTTATTTGCATGCAAATATATGAAACGTTTATTTGTGTTGGCAGTTTAGATTTCAAAGATTTAGTGTAGTGTGTTTCATTTTTCTATTTCGGCAGAACTGAATGCCATTCGCTATCAAGAAAAAAACGTTCAAATTTAGTTTTAAAAAGGTGAGTAAACTTTTATCTTAATTTCAGTATTATAGCATGTTTTCTTTTCAAAATTTTATTGCATTTAATCATTTGTTCGTTTTTGTAACTATTGCAATAAAAACTTTATGCTTTTTATTAAACATAATTTTAATATCAATTTTTATTTAAAGTATAACCTTAAATTGTAAAAATTAGTACTGTATAACTTTGAACACCCGTTCAAAGTTACCTTCACATGTTCAATGTTAGCAAATTGTAACATATTTTAATAAAAATTAATAAATAATTTGTGTTGTGCTTTTGTTTACAGCACTACAAGAAGCAATTGGGAAGTAGAACATATAAAAATTATACACTAGGCTGTTTATTAAAAGACTCAAAAACTCCTTGGCCCAAAAATTGGCCCAAAACATAAAAAGTGGCAGAGCTAAAGTTGGGAAAGAAGTTATCACATCATACTTTAGTAATTTAGAGATTACTTTAAAAGACGTTGATGAAAATGGTGATGAAATTAATGTGCCGCCTATGCACATATTTAATTACGACGAGACCAATTTGTCGGATGATCCGGGTCGCAAAACTTGCATCTTGTAGCGAATTGTACCAAAATGTTAAAAATAAATTTTTATTTACTATTTATCACCTACCAAATTATTATTTAATGCCTATTTTGCATGCATTTTTGAACAATTTTACAGTACTTAAGCTATAGAAGCAATGCATATACAAAACATATACAAAAGAATTTTTTTCTTGGTTTTTTTTCGCTGAGACGAAACTAACATTTTTGTGAACTCTTAAATTGTATTTATTACCTTTGAAAGTTACTCTGCGATTGGTATTTCGTTGAAATCTGACTAAAAACATGCAGTGTTCAAAGATTCATTACTCATATACCTAACTTTGAACAGCTGTATTTTATAAAAAAAAAGACATTTAGTGTAAGTTGAATGAATAAATTACTATATAAAAACATTGTTAATAGCGGTATACATCTTCCTTATTTAGTTGAAAAATTTAATCATAATAACTTGAGAGTTATTCAACTTTTACGAAAAAAAGTGTTCAAAGTATCCCTCTTTGACGGTACCAATCAAACGGGATCTAAATGGCCTCAGATGCCAAAAAAAGACCTTAAACAATTAGTAGATAGGTAGATAATGAGGTTTATTAGAAAGCGATACTTTTTGAATATCTCCAATATCAAATATGACAGCTAGAAAAATATTTTCCGGGGCATGGGGGGGGGATATAAATATAGGGGAGAGGAGTTTGGCCGAACCGATCGATTTTACTACTCTCTTTTACTCCAAATTTTAAATAGCAGCCTATAAAATATTTATATAATTTCTAACAACGTTTTTAATTTTCTCTCTGTATTTTTGTTTATTTATTTATTTATTTTTGAGATTTCGGTAGAGGCTATCGCCCTAATATATAATATGAATATTCACCGTCATTAATTAATTTATAACAATACAAACCCAATAATAAAATAAAAATTTATCGAAGAATTTTAAATAGTAGGTCAATGGATTGCCAAAATCCCCTGACTTATTAAGATCTTAGTTTATATATCATAAATATATAGTAAGTTTATTTCGGTTATAAAAATAATAAACTAAAAGCTGTTTTGCTAGTATTTAAAGAGAAGTAAAGTAAAATATTCACAAGCTGATGCATGAGTGAAGAAGACCTTTAAGCTACTCTTTTCAAAGAGTTTCAATCCCCCCCCCTCCATGCCTCCTCGAAAACTTTGGCTAACTTCGGCTTACTTGATATTTTGTTTCCATCTTTTAGGATAATTGAGACTTGTTGGACTAACCTCAATATGAATTTGAATTTCCTTCTCTCTAACTATGTAGTATCGAAAGAGAAAGATAGGGAGAAACAAAACTGAGTGGTTTTAACTTTTTAATAGCTAAAATATATATATATATATATATATATATATATATATATATATATATATAGTATATATATAGCCTACTAGAAAAAAAAAACTTATAAAATACTTTGCTCTAATTAAGTGGGATCGATAATTATTTTAAGTTTTCAATAACTAAAATTATTAGTACTTCCTCTTCTTTTAAATAAAATTATTAGATTGAAAAAAGTTTGCTTTAGATATACGGTAGTTAATATAGGCCTAGATAAATGAAAAAGTAAAAAGTAAAAATTATTATAGGCCTACTAATTTGATCTTCCCTTTACTATCCGATCCGTCCCAAAATTGTATTTAATTCTCTTACAAGGAGTCCCCACGAGTGGTGGGTCACCGATTTTTTCACACTCATGGGATTTGAAGATTAGTATCTGGACATCAATTTTCTGAAGCAGTACGATGCACTACTCAAGAACACTCAACAAAATCGACTTTGAAGACTATCAAGATTTCCGAGTTGTATAAGTTTGGATAATTTTATTTATATATCAACAGTGTCTGGTAGCCTGGCGCACAGCACACAACTTTCTCTTACCTTCGGTAATCGAAAGTTGTGTTCTGTGCTTGTCACACTAGATATTTCGTGTCGACATGTTTTTAGTTTCCGCGAATATATTAGAATTCAAGATGTAAACACACACACAGAGACACACAAACAGACCATGTCACGAAAACCACTTTTTTGGATTCAGGGGACCTCAAAACGTGTATATGCATCAAAATCTCGACATCGAATTTTTAACATGAATCCAATACTTTCTCTCGTTTTATATAAACATATATAGAGGTAAGAGAAAGTAAAAATACGACCCCCCTGATTGTAGACATACACTAATTAACTCCATAATGGCGTTCGTCGATGTATTGCTCCGGAGCTTGGCTTTCATGTTTAGTTGATAATATAAATTAATAACTGTGCATGCTTCCCCAGTTCTAGAAGATTGAATCGACCCCCAGTTAAAATTTATCTGACAAGTAAGTATATTTTTGTTAGTGGATCAAATGATCATGTAATTGCATATTTCCAAAGATTCTATGCACGGTGGCCTATAAGCTCTTGAGCCGAACCATAATTGATATTTGATACTGTTTTTTTTTTTTTTTTTTTTTTTTCAGTAGAGTTTTTAAAAACAACAAAAAAGGTGATGGATATTATTTTGAAAAAGCGAAACGTCTTCTTTTCCATCAAACATATATCAGTGAAATTTTATTTGAAGAAAATATAAAATATACAAATCAAACGACTGGTTATGCCTTGTACTCGCTTCGGCGGTACATTACTATCTTAGATTATTGCCAACAGAAGTCGCCGAAATATTTTTTTAATAAAATTGTTGAAAAATAAAGGTTTTATTTTATTTCCATTCAGCAACTTGAAGATACTGTACTTAACTTAGGTCATATTTGATACTAATAAATAGTTTGGAGAGAAAGTGGTGTAGGTTTTCCGTGAAACATATTTATAAGTAAAAATTATTTAGAATATGTGAGGTTTCACTAAGTTGTAAATGAAAGAAATTCAATATTTCTTTCATTTACAACTTAGTAAAACCTCACATATTCTAAATAATTTTTACTGATACTAATAAACCTGTCCTAAGCCCTTGACGTGTGGCTTAGAGGTAAAGCATTTGCTTCTGGTGCTAGAATTGAAATAAATTCCTATAGGGAAGAGGTCTAAATGGCCTTAAATGCCGAAAAAGACCTTAAACAAATAAAAAAAAAAAAAAAAACATGTCTTAAATCAATGTCCCATTTCTAATTAATAACCATGAATTAAAACTAGGGAAAAATATAGTTGTTTAAAGAAAAAGAGATAAACTTGGATTGAGAAGAAGTTCAAGCCTTAGATTGAAATCTCAGTTACTTTTAAAAGTAAAATTCAATTTTCATTACAATCCACCATATTTCCTTATTTTTTTTTCTCTATCATTGATGAATAGTAGAGAGGTAGAAAAATTAAACAAAAAAAAAATAAAACGAAATAAATAAATGACATGGGAAGCTAGCAAAATGTCCAATGAACAATCGTTAGCATGGCCAATTAAACTCTTTAGTTTAAAAGCCAAAGTTCGTACCTGAATGAATATACAATAATAATGCGAGGTTTTTTATTTTTATTTGATTTTTTTTTTCCAACTTTTTTTTTACCACTCAAAAAAATGAGATGAAATAAATTAATGGAAAAAAAAACAGAGCCCAAAATGATATTTATAGAGAAGGAATATAAAAAAAAAAATATTTATACCTAACAAAAAAATTTAAGAAATTGAATATTAATAAGAATAAGGCCTGGGGTCCCGGATTCGCTTCCCGACCCAAGTGAGAAAAAATTATTTTATTTGAATTGGCTATTAATCTTTTTCTTCTTCTTTTGTCCTCGCCTTATTCCCGCGATTCGGGGTCGGCGGACATCACTTTTCCCTCTAACCCTATCATGTGTTTTTGCGATCGAGAAGGATAGAACAGGCGGGCCCGTCGTACGGTCTGACGCCGGTTGATAAGAGGAAGGAAGAGACAGACATTCAAAGAACAGAAAGACTGTTTGTCCCAGCTCGGGCAGCTCCTGGTCGCCATCCACGTACCCACAAGATGTGGGCCCCTGAGCGAGAATTGGCTATTAATCATTTGAAATAAATAAGGATCTTTAGATGCCGAAAAAGACCTTAAAACAACTTTCAAAATATAATAATAAGAATAAAATAAAGCTTAGATTCATTCTTTCTCCTTCTTCTTAATCAGAGTTAACAGATGATTAAGAATAGATAGAATTTTGCAACTTCGTTGCCAATTTTTTTTTAAAGCTATTTCATGTTTTTTTTTTTTTTAAATTATTAAATACATTATAATCATACAGTAGTAGCTGAAGTGAAATAAGCTACAGTATAAAAAATAAGAATACTCCATGGATTTAAACTATTAAATAAAAATTAACAGCCCTCATAGTTCACAGTAAAGAACGCCTTTAGCCAAAAATGAAAAAAAAAAAAAAAAAAAAAAATATGTCTATGACGAATCTTATTATTTTTTTTTTTACTTTCTCTTATTTTTTTTTGCGATTCCTGTTGCATTCAAAGGATTTTAATAAACTTGATCCAGGACTAGAGGCCTAAATGCCATAATTATTATGGGTGAGTTTAAACAAACTTAAAAAAAAAACTGGAAAAATCATTTACAGATCCTTGAGAGCCGAATTAACTCCTCGTTTGAGTACCTTCTTGCAATCACTTGGATCTATAAATTTCCCAAATTTCATCCTACTCCGATGAGTAGTTCCAGAGATAGAAGAAAATAAAAAGTTTTGACTGTAGGATCTCAATTTGTAAATTAAAATATACAAATAAAATACTTGGTTATTTGTTTCAAGATATTTATTGATAATAACATTAAATCACCACTTGGCGTGTCATCTTCATTATCAGTTGAAAAAACACTTCTGATGATGACAAACACATCACTGTCGCTAATATATTAGTCTTGACTAAAGGCAGAAATAAATATAATAAAAATATGAATTAAGTAATAATTTATAATCTATAAATATCTTAAACAAATACTAAGTATTTTATTTGCATATTTTAACAAAAATATTCACGTAGATTTTTTTGAATTTCAGGGATTCTGACCTGAAACGTAAAGATATAAAACAAAGGAGGGGAGAGGGTTAGATTTTTACTTTCTCTTACCCTATATATTTATAATACTTTCCACTTTATATTACATATAATAGCTGGAAAGTAAAAACATGACATGGCCTTTGAATTCAAATATGATTAAATTTAATGGAATTTAATCTTTAGTAGTTTTCCTCTGCGAAATAATATAACTATTCTAAAACACAAAACATTGATTTACTATAATCACAGATCAAATAAACATTTGGCTATTTATTGGAAATGTAGAGGCTTTCAATAATATGCAGTATTTACCAAAACGTATATATTATATATTCTAAGTATTTATTATTCAATATAATTTCTCGATTGTAATTTCACACCTAATTATTTCATATGTGAAATTAAAAAAAAAAAAAAAAATACTTTTTTGGTGGACGGGTATAAGAAGTTTTCGTAAATCGACTTATTAAAGTTGTTACAAGAAGAAAGAGAGAAAGGATGGGAGTTGAGTTGCTTTGACATTTCGTCCTCCTTAAAGCGCATTAAGTACATTGATGTGCTGCTGCTGCTCTACAAAATGAATAGGCTACATGTCGGGTCCTCAATCAGCACCTCCTTCCTCCTCATCCTTCTTCTTAGAAGATTAATGGAATAGAATTCGAGGTTGAGAAAGAGAAGAAGGATGATTAGTTGAGTTGGTTCTCAAATTCTCAAATGGGAAAATTCGAAATGGATTAAGAAGATATTTCTGTTACAATTTAGGTAAAATAAATTATAAAATTATTGAATGACATTAGCTGTTTCAAAATCAGCGATACTGGTGGTATTTTCTTGTGGCAGTTTTTTTTTTTTTAACACTCACACTTTTTTCTCATTCACTCTCACATTCACACAGTCTTTTCGGCAACTTAGGCCATTTAAGACTTTTACGATAACCGTTATTTAATAAAATATATTTATTTGGGGTCCAGGCATTCTTATTCAAGCCATTTGGTATCCAAATGGCTTAAATAAAATCATCAGACTGCCTGGGGTCCGAACCCGCGACGTTTGGTATACGAGGTTAGCACGCTAACCTCTACACCAAGCCCCGAGGGCCTTGTGGCAGTTAAAAGCTACAAGCTGTTTCAAAATGTTTCAGCGATACTGGTGGTATTTTCTTGTGCCAGTTAAAAACTACAAGCTCTGGCATTTTTTAAATAGATTTCTTGAATTTGCTAAATAATTGAATGAAATGAATTCCATGACAATTAGGGAACTAGTAAAATATTATATAAAAAATTTGGTGTGACTACCGCACAGATCACAATTTTCAATTACCGAAGGTAAAAGAAAGATAAATGAAACTTCTATTTTTAAGGTCATTTTTTGGGGTCTGAGGATTTCAGTGTACGTAGGCCTACATTGCATGGATAACTAAAATAAAAAGTCGTAGGTTTAAAATATAAGATATGCAATTATAGGCTAATTTTCAGTTTCCTATGATGAAAAAAAAGCCTATATTAGGATTAAATGAAATCATTTGGAAGAATCTATATTAAACATTCCCAATTGACTGTAGTTGTAAGACCTTGTATTTTCGAATTCACATGTGTAGTCTGGGTTATGAAACTTCCCAAGAGACGTGTGGATTGATCTTGTCATGAGATTATAAAAGGACTCTCCTGGAATTGTGTGTCTCTACAGGGACTTGACCGATTACTCTGTTTTATTGCTGTATAAATATTATCTATAATTTCTCTTAAATCAAATACGATTATACGCCCTCGGGCTTGGTGTTAGGTTTGGAGACCAAATGCCTTAAATAAGAATGCCTCGACCCCAAATATATATACTGTATATTATAAATACGAGTATCGTTAAAAGTCTTAAATGATCTAAGTTGTCGAAAAGACTGTGTGAATGTGAGTGTGAGTGAGAAAAAAGTGTGTGTTAAAAAAAATGCTTTTTATTTATTCAACCAATCAATGAAGAAACTAAAACACGCCATCATATAGGCAACCCGCAACATTTTAATAACTGATTCTGTCATTTCCCTAGAAGAAAGATTTATAAATCCACACAAATCAAACATGGATGGAATTAAAACTACCTATTTAGAAAAATATATATTTATTTAAATCACCTATTTTATTTTTTTATTTTAAACTTTTAACTGTTTTAGGCCTATTTATTTTTTGAGTGATCTCAATTAATGCCATGAACTTGCAACTGTTCTTTAATAGTATCGAGATAAACTGTATAATAAAACTTTTTACGAGTCCTAAATTGGTACTAAATTTATTCAACCATGAGAGAGAGTGGAGTTCTTTTGAATTAAATCAATTAATTTTGTTCACTTGTATAAATAAATATACATACTCTAATCTAGAGAAGATACAAAGTAAAAAAAAAAAAAAAAAACTTAATGTTAATTATGCTAATTGAAATTGCTTAGTATAGAAACAATGAAGTGAAGGGAAATAAGGACAAGTAAAAGCGTGAGATGTTAATTGCTGATAAAGTCCGACGACACAAGAAGAGATTTAACTGTCAACTGTGTATGTTTTTTATTAGGTGTTAACTAGACTAGAGAATCTGATAAAAACAGTTTAATTATTGGAATGATGTTTTAAGGGAGTTTGAGTTGGTATATTATCATCAACATCAACAAGCATTAAGATTTGCAAGGAAGGACCAGAGCCAGAAAAGACAGGAAGGTCGTTAATCAAAGAGAAAGTCATCCGTGAAATGTTCATCTTTGATTAGTGCTAGTCAAGTTACTAATCATCTGATAGAGAAGCTTATTTTGGGAATTTGCAGCCCAACAAGTCTGTCAAGAGAAGAGGAGCCATTAACTGATTGAAAGGGTAAGAGATAAAAAAAAGGATGGAGTAATGTACCTACTAATATATCAGAGATAATATCTTGGTGATGTAAAAAAGCGAACAATTGAAGAACAAAAAAAAAAAAAAAAAAAAAAAGAATTTGAGCGTATATTAACTTCCTCAATTTCTATTGAATTGCTTTTTTATTATTCCTTTGGACTTAGAGATAGTATTAATAATGCTATATTTCTGATGAAAAAATGGCTTTTCAAATTGCTATAAAAAAGACGCTGATAAAAATGTGTTATTATTTATTATTCAGGTAACCAAATCTAAGATAGAGAAGAAAAGTAGAGGCTTGCGGGAGAAGAGAAAATTTGAATATTAATAAAACATATTTCGGCCACAAACATTCAATATTCATCAGCAGGTTAATATTTATAAAAGACTTAAGGATATGTGAGGGCGAATATGCCAAATAATGTAGAAGATCAAAATTCGCTATTTATTTTATTAATATTTTCATAATTACGGATTGGTTTGTTTTCATTTAAAGTTTTTTTAATAACCTCTTTGGCACCTTAGACTTTAAAAGACACTTAATTATATTAATACCAGAAAATTTAAAATTATTGAAATAGTATGATATATGGACCGTTTACTTTGAAAGTGGTGTAAGTCCATTAAAAAAAAATGAGATATCACATAATTTATGCTTAAATTAATGTAAATTTTCTATGTATAACTAGCTAGTGGTAAATTTCGTAAAAAATTCCCATGTTTTCTAGAATTGAAGATTGGTCGGTAAATAGATTTTTTAATAAACAGATATGCTAACCTTTCATTTTCTCAAAACAATAGAAAATGGACTTACACCACTTTCAAAATAATATATCTTACTATTTCAATAATTTTAAATTTTCTGGTATTAATATAATTAAGTATCCTTTAAAGTCTAAGATGCCAAAGAGACTATTAAAAAAACTAAATGAAAACAAACCAATCCGTAATTATAACTTTAAAAAGATTAAGAAAGTTGGTAGAGAGGAGCAGCCATTCATTCCCAGGCAAGATATTTATTTCAATTGAATTGGATACCAATCAATTGAAATAAATAGGGATGGTGTATAGGCCTTGCCAAATAAAGTCCTTAATCAAATTTAAAAAAAGCAGCCAAAAAGAAGCCTCTTAACGCTTATAGAATTGTCAATGTGAGAATTTTACTTATTTATTTTGATGACCAGTTTCATTGGATATCTAATCAAAACTCTAACATAGATGATGAAAAAGTACCATCTATTGCAATAGTATTGAGACTAGAGCCTGGTATTTAGGCAGCCCAAATGGCACACGCTTACTAAACTTTTTTCTTATTAAAACATTTAAATAATTTTTATTTCGATATATCTTGAAATTGTCAATATACATTTTTATGGTTATTCTTTTGTAAAAAGGGTCGTTCGTTTGTCTGCTTTGAAAAAGGTATTTCCTACACAGACAAGCTGCCATTTGGGCTGCATAAATACCGGGCTTTAGTCTCAATAGTATTGCAATAGATGGTACGTTTACTCTTACAGTATCTATATTCATTTTTTTACTAATTTTATAATTTCCTAAGAATAATAAACTAGAAAATTAAAAAATTAGGTTGAATTTTACGCAATATTAAGAATTCTAACCCTCTCTAGGGTCGAGAGAGAGAGAAAGAGATGCAGAGAGAACGTTAATCTAAAGTGACTTCCCAAGGTAGATGTGGGAGTTTTCAACCTCAGAGTCAGAGAGTGTTGTGAAAAAGGTAATGTCTCATTTTAGAACCATTTTAATTAATGCTTCTCTCTCTTTCTCATTCTCCAAGAATGCAGTTTAATAGATCTGTCTAAATAAAACTTCTCAATGGTAATTACGCTTGTTAAAGTAGTCATTATTAATAAATTGACCATATAAAATTAATTAAAACCTAATGGAATTAAGGGAAAATGTACTTTTCATATTTTTAAAAAATATTTTATGCCATTTAAGGAGATTTAAATCCTGTCCTTATAATTTAAAATTGTTAATCAAATTCAAATACTTCAAATAGGTTAACAAGTGGTAAAGTCCGCCTTCGGCGAGCAATTGCAAAATTTTAAAGTTTCTGACTTAAATTTTAAATTTCCCTCTCCCGATCCACTTCCTGTAACTCTAGCCAATCAGCGCCCTGATAGGCACATACACACAGGGACAGGAAGTCAGCCGCTAGCGCTTTATATTATAGTATGATGATATCATATTATTTTCTAATGGTGATATGAACATATAGTGATTAAATGTTAGTCAATATCATTTGAATAAAAATTTTAGTTTCTCAGAATGGAAATCGAACCCTAGATCAAAAAGCGAGATTTCTATCTCTGTGTTAAGATAGGGGCCATACTCAAATATCCTTTTGTAAAATCATAATATAAATAACATAGTCTGAAAAAATTTCATTAATACAGGCTCTATATTATAATATCTTATAGTATTCTGATATAGAAAATATACATTTAGACAGACCAAACAAAATATAGGGGAGACCGGGGCAGGTTGGCCCACGGGGCACACACCTTCCGCCAAAACAACTATAGCGATCGGAGTAAATTCGCATGAGCTAGGATCATTTATTCGTTTTTTGCACCTTGGAGTGAATTTTTATTAGTTGAATAAAATTGTGTTATCTACTTTTTGGTTACTTCGAGGATAAAAAGTGAGCACTATGTTTAAAGGTTAGAGTATAAGGATTATTTCTCTATGGCATATTAATTAAAAAACATCAACGGGATTTGTGCGGGATAAAAATTGTTTCAAATATGACGATGGGGCAGGTTGGCCCAAAAATGACGGGGCAGGTTGGCCCACTTGATTTTTTGCCATTGTATGTATGAAATCGTTAAACCGTGTTTTATCTTTTCAATTTTAGTGGCAATGAATGATGTAAAAGTAACAAAATAAAAATTATTATAAATATCGATGTTATACTGGCCGTCATTGAGAGTTTATTGGAGGAAATTTTGATTCATAAATGAGCACGTGTGTTTGTTTTTGGGAAATTGTTATCAGATATATGAATATGTTCTTATTGTTTTCTAAAACGTTCTAGTTCTTTGAATATCTGTGGTTCGGGAAGATATGAAGTGTTTCCGCTTTTTTTTTTTAAACATTCACACTTTTTCCCCATTCACACTCACATTCACACAGTCTTTTCGGTAACTCAGGCCATATAAGACTTTTACGATAACCGTTGTATTAATAATTATATATTTTGGGGGTCCAGGCATTCTTATTTAAGCCATTTGGTATCCAAATGGCTTAAATAAAATCATCGGACTGCCTGGGGCCCGAACCCGCGACTTTTGGTATACGAGGTTAGCACAACCTCTACACGAAGCCCCGAGGGCTAAGAGATTTTTCAAAAGAGCACAAATTGAGCGTTGTGAAAGAAAAGTTGGGACCCTTGTTGGGATACTCTTTTTGCCAACTTGCCAAGCCCAAGTAAGGTGTCTGCAATGCTCTCCATAGCATTCTGACTCTCATCCCCAACCTCTGGACCACGATTATAACAGTGATTCGTAAATACAAAAGAAAAACTGAAAAACGAAAAGTTCTTGAAGTCACGATATACTTTTTTTGATTTAGTACTCACTTATTACTGAAACTGTTGCAATAACCAATTATAATTTAAAATAAACTTTGTGTGTTAAAATTAGGTTGTTTTAAATTATTTTCTTGCATTTTTATTCATATAAAAATAGCAAATGCCTTCCGGGCCAACCTGCCCCGTGGTCCGGGCCAACCTGCCCCGACCACGGGGCAGGTTGGCCCACTCGAAATATTTTAGAAATAATTATTTTTTTTAATTTTAACATCAATTTAGGAGACTTTTACGATGATCATTTGGTAGCTTAAGGTTGCACCAACATTTTAAAATGAAAACATAAACGAATATGATTAAATAAAAAATTTTATAAAAGAAATAAAAATTAGTGGGCCAACCTGCCCCGGTCTCCCCTACTTATATAGATTGAATAGTAGGCTGGGATGAGTAGAATAAGGGAGGATAGTAGCCAGCAAATTTATAGCTCCACCTGACGTCCTTTTATTTGGCAGATATTTCGATGCGTAAGACACACATCATCTTCAGTGCCGCGAGGCCTACTATATCCTCGCGGCACTGAAGATGATGTGTGTTCTACGCATCGAAATATCTGCCAAATAAAAGGACGTCAGGTGGAGCTATAAATTTGCTGGTTACTATTCTCCAACCCCTTATACTTATATAGGTTATTTATGCCCAGTTGCACCAACTAGTCTCAGATCTTGACTTGGTCAAGTCCGTCTTGAACTCAAGTCTCAGCTTGAGATTTAAAACGTTGCACCAATGAATCTTCAAATGATCTTACTCAAGCTGCCTTTAAGAAAAAACAACATCTGGCAACCTCGCATTTTTATTACAAATTAGCCACTAGGCGGCACTGCAGGACAACAAAAAACCATGCAAAAAACATATTTGCTAACCAAAATCTGACCAAAATAAAAATAAATAAATAAATAATCAGCTTAATCTGTTTTATCAAATTCTGTCAACAAAAAAATATTAACAAATTTTAATAAGTGAAGTATTTCTAGGTCCTCCCTCATTGGGGAATAAAAAAAGAGAAAAATTTTCATAATATATTTTTCTAGACAAACTATTGAATGAAATGGTACAAAAAAACACAAACAAATTGTAAGTTAATCTACAGTATTTTTTTTTTTTAATTTAAAATAAATAAATTTACTTACTTTTTGTTTGACGTTTTTCTGCCACTTCAATTCAATCAACTTTTAAATCTATTATTTTTAATATCTATTTAAAATATTTAATATAATATATTATATTTTTAATAATGGGTTTATTTAATTAATAAACAAATTAATAATTTAATTTAGGCTAATATTTTAATTTAATATATTAATAAATTTAACAGTAAAAATATATTTAATATATTTATTTAAAATCATATTGAATTTTGACAGATATATTTTGAAAATACGAGGTTATGTTCAAAACCTTATCTGTCAATTATAACATTATGCAAACATCAAAATCTTCACCTCCGATCAGCTCCATCCACACCAATATTCACGTTTTCTATTAATATCTTGAAGTAAAAACCAATTTATAGCGATTAAAAACAGTTTAAACTTTTACACACCGTCTATGCTTCAACAAATTTTATTTCGAATTTTTTATATATAATATAAATATACCTGGTAAATTTTTTAAAAATTCTTGACAGGCAGTATGAAAATATAATTTTTTTTAAATAATAACAATAAGATTGATTAATTAAAAAAAAATATATATATTCTGAGGGATTATATAGATAGTTGAATAGATAAAATGTCACAATTCTCCTTTTAGGTTACGAATTCAGGCTGAGAGGGACTTAAGTCGCCAAATTTGACTACTTGAGATGTAAGCTCAAAATCAGGACTTAAGTTCGTATTAAATGTTGGTGCAACACTCTAAGTTCAAATGTAAGATGTAAGACGATCTTGAGACTTGAGATATGTTGGTGCAACTGGGCATTAAAATTTTAAATTTATTTTTATAGAATTAAGATAGTTTTAATAGATTAAAATAAAAAGTCAACCATTTATTAAAACTATCGTTAAATAATTTTCAAGATCTAAGTATTTTCTGAGATAATTTAGATCCTGTTTGTATTTTTCCAAATTAATTAGTA
>JAKCPI010004797.1:0-70101 GCA_023213315.1 Euborellia annulipes
AATCTGCTTCTAAAAATAAAGAATAAAGAAAAAATTGGTCATAATTATATTTTTGCATTTGCCCTTAAGTGTTATTAATTTTTTAATTAATAAAACCTTTGAAACAAATAACCTAGTGTTTAATTGTATATTTAATTTTAATTTAAAAGAAAGTTTGTTTTGTTTTAATTATTGATTGATTTGTTTATTTTAGAGCAACTTGGGTGGTGATGGGGTTTCCCAATGCCCACAGCCTTTAAGCCTGAAACAAAATGAACCCATGAAATCTTTACTTATCGGGTTTTCAAAGATAAATAGAAAGAGAGAGTTGATTTAAATTAACTTCAAGTTAGAGATTTAATCAACATAGAGAGAGGAACAAAAAAAACAAAAAAACTTATTTTTTTTTAAATCTGGCTACAAGATGCAGAAAAAACAACTGATCTACCGGAAAGTTATGTCCGTTTTTGGAATAAAACAAGTACACATTTTTTTTTTTGCCGTTAGAGTAAACTATTTTTATTTTTTTATCTTCCATAAATTTTGTTAGGACATAAACAAGTGATATTCGGAGAGTGCTAAGTCCGGGGTGGATCCGACGGAATTTCCACAGAATAGTTCTGCAATTTTTTTGACGAGTTCACAAAGCAGCATGCGAACTGGGATTATCATGATGCAGTATGATGTCCCTCTATTGAACATCGCCGGACTTTTCTTTGGACTACTGTCTTTAAATTATCTAGTTGCTGACGATACTTCTTCAATTGAGCTTTTAGTTCTGTTTTAAAAAGCTTATAATGCAATGGTTTTCAGAATTTCCCCCCGTTTACTCACCATTCCCAAGTTTAAAGGAGGGCTAGGTTTTCCGGGATTACAACATGCCCTTTTCCTTATAATGTTTTGTGTAGGTAATCCACTTTTCATCCCCAGTTATCAACGATTTTGTTCCGACCAAGCAGAGAACTTGAATCTACTTTGTAGTTAATTTACTGTAGGTCATAGAGATCTGAGCATCCTCTAAATAAACATGTTGAGAATTGTTGTCATAGAAACGGATAGAACTTACCAGTAGACCCCAGAATTCTGGATGTTTGGAGAGAATATTTTTTAACTCCCAAATTTGACTTTCTTCAATATAAAAGAAATCCAGCAAATGGAAAGAAAATTCTACATTTTTTTTCGTTATTTGAAAGAAAGTTAAATAATAACGAATGTTATTTGTAAATTATTTATTCTTTGACTATCGTTCTATACGAAATCATCATAGTTAGATAAAAGTGACATGTGATACATAATTAATAAGTAGGTCTATATAGATTTTTATATATATGTTATTTTTATATATATAACATACAAATCGTTAATGAAATCGTGGGGGATCAATAAATTTATGGCAAGATTTTAAGATTATTTGGTAAACAAGTTGTATCAATTCGAAAATAATTTCTCTTTTCCTCTCACACTCAGGGTAATCCCTTTCAAAATTTAGCAAAGAAGCCATCTTGTACGCAAAAAAGCAGACGTGAATAAAAATAACAACAGTAAACGAAATAAAGAACCAACACCGTAAGATTCAGCTATTTCAAAAGGGTGAATATAATCAAGCCCCTGTCACGGTCGCCAAAGTTAAAAATATGGTGTATATATTTAAATCTATAGAAATCTATTTATATATTAATTATGTATCATGTTTCTTATAAATATATATATTTACAAATGTAACTAAATATTTTTCACGGAACTCTATTTCGTAATCGATAATCCAGGAAAGAAAATAATATATATATATACTGTGGCGTTAAAATCGTTATCTTATTTTTATTTAATTTTAATTTTTTAAAATAGTTAATTTCACATATCATTTATTGTTTATCTAATAATAAATTTGGCATGGTTCATTGTATTATACACAATGTTGATGAGCGTGAACGAGAGAAAATATCTTTGACATGTATTATATAATAGTGAGGGGGTTTTATAAAACGAATGATGGCTTTGACAGACGACATATTTCTCATTTGAAATTAACTCAAAAGAGATAGAAAGGAGGCATGCCTATTTAAAATCAAACAAGAGATTTTTGTCCTACATCTAATTTGAACATTAAACAACATGTCGTAGTTGAATGAAAACATTAATTATGCATATCAATAAAATCGTTCTTTTATTGACATCACCTCTCTGTCTCTACCACTCACACATGAAACAAAACCTTTTATGAATATATCAATTTTGTAAATTCAAAGTCAAATTATTCATAAAGCTATATTTATTCAAGTTTTATTAGTGCACTTGTGTTAATGTTTATAAATAACACTTTTAAGTAGTATGTATTACCTTCACCAACTTCTAACATTTCTTGAAGTTGATGAATGAAATAAAATAATTTGATTTTGGCTAAACTGTGGTTTATATGTAAAAATTAGAACGTTTCGACCACTCATTCTGTGGCCTTCTTCAGGTACAATTCAATTAAGATTCTTACGTTTGTGACAATCTCATCTGAATTCAATTCAGATCAGAATCAATTGGGTTTCTACAGGTAAAGTTCAGTTAAGATTACAAAGGTTGTAACAGGGGAATGTATCGCTGTAGAATAGATGTTGAAAGAGGTAAAAAAATAAGAAGAAAATGTAGCTAATATAGTTTTTTTTATTGATATTCAGCCCACGGCTAAGTTCCTAGGTTTGGACCATCATCAGAGCTAAAAATATACAATTAATGAAGATCAACAGTTTTTTGTATATTTACAATTTACAATTATAATAGTTGTTAAATGATTTATGTAAAAACAGAATACCTACTGTGTTAAAAAGGCATATATACTCCCCGAAACGGGAGGGCTTCATGTGCATTAATGAGATTTATGCATTTAAAAACTATTATAATTGTAAATTGTAAATATACAAAAAACTATAAATTGTCGATCTTCATTAATTGTATATTTTTAGCTCTGATGATGGTCCAAACCTAGGATCGAAACGTTAGCCGTGGGCTGAATATCAATAAACAAACTACATTGGATGCATTTTCTTCTTGCTTTTTTACCTCTTTCAACCTTTGTAATCTTAAACGAATTGTACCTGAAGAAGGCCACAGAGTGAGTTGTAGAACCGTTGTAATTTTTACAAATAAACCACAATTTAGCCGAAAATCAAATGAGATGTTATAAATGATAACAACTGTGAAACCCTAAACTCTAAAATTGACGAATGAAAATCACTAAAACATAACACTGTTTTCTACATATATCCAACATAAGTGTTATGTTCTAATGTTTCCTAGTGAAAAAAAAAATGTATTTTTAGATTATTCAATTAAATTATTAATATTACCACAATAATAATAAAAAAACGAGATATTGCATAAAAGAGTAAATATTTTTAGATTAAAAAGATAATATCATACTTTTAGATGTAATCATTTTGGCAAACTATTTGGATTAATTTTCCACTCCTATGAACAGAGGTTTGACCTAAATTTGAGATGCAAATATATGAGGGGTGTGTGTGTGTTCTAAGAGAGAGAGAGAGAGAGAGTGAGATGATTATATAGTTAACCGTATCACTTTCCTAGGTCTATTTATCTATAATATCATCATCTGCATGCCTTTCTGCTTGATATAGTACCCAGGGATCTATCTAATTAATTGTCTTTTGAATATTAAGTGCAAAATGCTTGTTATCTAGTGTGTTAATTCATGTGAAAAGAGAATCAAATGGGAAGCATACTAATCAAATATCTTGTCCATATTTTCTCATTATTAGAACTACTAAAATATACAACATACCCAAAGTATGAATGAATGATTTGAGAGTGTATTTTTTAGAGTGTTACTAGGTTTGGTTAGGTTGAAGTGGCCGTTCCTAGAGTGGGAACACAATTAGGCCCTTTGTGATACCAGGGTGGGGTTATCCTAAGAGGAGACTTCGGCAGGTTGTTTGAATTATTTGCGGCAAGCTGGATTCGAACCCGAGCCGTGTTGAGACTTCGGACTCCGTAATCCTAAGCTTAGCCATTGTCTACTCTAGAGTGTGACTAACAAGAGGCTTGCATAATTTTATCACATTTGGCTTCTCGTAGTTTATAAGGGCATTCATGTTAAAAATTCGATGTCAAGATTTTGATGGATATACACGTTTTGAGGTCCACTGAATCCGAAAAATGGTCTGTATGTCAGTTCGTCTGTCTGTGAACAAAATATGTCAAGAACGAAAAGATCTAGGAGGTTGAAATTTTATATTTAAGTTAGGCACCCCCTTGTGACATGACACGAAGCTTTTGAACAAAATGGGCCGAAGAGTACTAATACTTTACTGATGTACTTTTACAGTTTTTTACGATTTTCTCAAAATTCGCTCCAACGATTTTGATTAAAAATCACAAATCAATTATTTTTTAGATGTTTTTTAAAATGTATATTCTCATTTTGCCCTTGGATTCTTTTAAAGCACACTTTACTCTTGTATGTCATAGGAAAGATAGGAGGAATGTTTGCCATAGTAATAAAATATAAATATTTTCCCTTGTTTTTATTTACATCTTGAATTCTAATATATCGGCGAAAACTAAATATATCTCGACACAAAAAATCTGGTGTGACAAGCACAGAACACAACTTTCTCTTACCGAAGGTAAGATAAAGT
Organism: Euborellia annulipes; assembly: GCA_023213315.1. Lineage (NCBI taxonomy): Eukaryota > Metazoa > Arthropoda > Insecta > Dermaptera > Anisolabididae > Euborellia > Euborellia annulipes. The sequence continues at coordinate 4,626 of JAKCPI010004797.1, forward strand.
TTTTAGCTGTGCGATCAGTCACACCATATTTTTTTCATTTCAAACCTAAATCTGTATATATCTCTCATCGAGTCACCGATGTTTTTTTAAACTCATAGGATTTGAAAGTTCTATAAACTAAAATTGTTGATTTCTATCAACTTTTGGAGTAAATACGTCACCTGGAAGTAGTACTAGAGTTTTAACTAGGTAACATCAACTTAACTCGCAAATTTGTTATCTTAAGGTTGATATTCGACATCATTGAACAAAATGTTTTGACATCGGTGTGCTTGTTGACATTGAACAAAACGTTTTGCTCTTGGACAAAACATTTTGTCCGAAAACGTTTTTTTCAATTTGTGTGCGATCAGCCTAAACAAATGAAAAGAATATACGAGAAAGCTTTTGGCGAAGTCATTCCCCATTTATTATTAATATTTAGAATGGTTTTACTTACAATTTCATTTGGAACAAAATAAGTATTCATATTACATAGTAACAATAAAGCTATTAGTAACTGCACTTATTTTTGTAACGCTATGTTTAAACACAAGTGTATTTGCTATTAATGGTTGAGATAGAGTATCACTTACTTTTTTTTTTTGCACCATATCTTTTTTTTTTTTTTTTTACTTGTGGATAGCAGATCTTTTCCTTTCGTTTTTCTTATGTCCTCACATGTCATCTTCTCGAAATGGACTTTGGATGGATTCGAGTGGATTTTACTTTTTTTTTCTTTTTCTTTATGCCTCCCCCCCCCCCCCCCTTCCTCTTTTTTCTTCATCGTTGGTTCTTTAGCTAAAGCCGTCTCCTAGATTTTGTCATATAATTGAATTAGGGCTTTTTTTTCACTCTCTCACTCACTCCCTTGCTTTATAAACCTTCTTTTAAATAGAGTGTTGAATTTCACTTGCCATGTTTCCTTTTATTTTTTGGATAATAAACTAAAATATAGGTTATGTTGATTTCCTTTTTGAACGGAGGTATTTTTTTTTTTTTTTTTTTTGAATGGGTGAATAAGGTCAGAAGACTGCAGCCCAGGAGGAATATAGTTAAAAAAATAGGAAGGAGGCATAAAAGGGTAACTCAACTGCGGGAACTGAGAAGATGCCTGTTATGATTAGACTTGGAAGTCCGAAGATTGTATGTTTTGGGGAAGATAGATGCAGGGAGCTTGTTCCATTGACGGGAGGTCATTGAATTGACTAGTTCTTTTAGTCGTGATTGTAACAATTGATTGATCCTTAACAAAGGTTTCACCATAATTAATTGTTTTCCCACAATTACATTTTACATTACATTGTTTGGAAATTATTTGAAGGGCCATAATATAATCATTTTTATTTTGAAAACGATCCCTCAAATTAATTCTATTATAAATAAGATTTTCAATCCTCGAAAAATAAACTTTCAAATCGTTCTAGAACTAGATTATAATTCTTTGATAGTTGAGAATTCATTTTAAAATTAAGATTCCAAAATATCAGCGCCCATATTTAAAATAATTAAATATTTATTAATTCATATACCCGAAAAAATAAGGGTGTGCCGCCGGGAGTTGAACCACGGATCCTCCAATTTGTACTCGGAGTGCCCTTACCACTAGACCACATTTAAAATCAAAAAGGCTATCTGAGTTTCCTCATCTTCTAAATTCATTTTCGAAATTAGTCTAAATCGATCCCAATTTCGTCACCATTTAGACCAATCTTCTGATTTAAATGAAAACTGGGGCACAGAAGTGGAAGTTCTTACCTTATTTCCACCATCCTTCTTTTTATCATTATTACTGTTAATTGTTTAGGCATCTTCACAATAATTATTAACAGCTGACACCATGTAACGTTTCCTATTAACAGGAAACAACATATTTATATTTAAACGAACAATATATAAAAACATAACATATAGAATAAACATAAACATCGATCAGTCAATAACGATTTTTTTTTTTTTAAATAAGGAAATCAGTACTTCTGTAATTCAGCACTGCATTATAAATATCTTAGTAGCTGTTTAAGTTTGAATGTTCCTTCTTCTGCCTCTGGTGTCAAATAGACCAATTAAAAGATAAAATTGAATTTGAACAGTTTCACATTTTCTATTTTTATTTTTATTTTTTAATCGTTATATCGATTTTGGCAATTTTCGTCTCTTTGAGATAATCTTATACTATTAAACGAGCAATGTACGTTTGTTTCTCTATTTATTTATTTCATATCAGTTCTCGAAAACGGCTTTATCGATTTTTTTTTCAAATTTTATTATTTTCGATACTAAAATTAATATTGGTAATTTCATAATTGCATTATATCTCACCTTTGGAAAAATTCAGTACTAGTATTTTACTGAAGTACTCTTTTAGTTTTTTTCCCCAAATTTCTCAAAATACACTTTAATAATTTTTTTTTCAAATTTTGAATATACCGGGTGGGCCAATAGTGCGTGGACGGAAGATTGTGGGCTTATTAACGGACATTTTTAAAATTTGTTGATCGCACATAATGTGGGGCCTTTAGGGCTACAAATTAAAAATATTTTTGTTCCAATTGCACCTCATATACAGGGTGGTCCATATCAAAGTTATGTTTTTTTAAATGGAACGCCCTGTATATTATTGCATATTTGGATTCTACGGCCAATTTTAGTATGAGTTTATGTCATGCAATGTATTCCAAACCAAACCGTTTAGCCGCAAATCGGGCTTTAGTGAAAAAACTGCTGTCTGGAAAAAATTGAATATCTCGCGAACCATAAAACTTAGGGAACTGTTCTTTTGTGAGGTTACTAACCATGAAATGTACTAATGTAGGCCAGATGGGGAACCCGGAATTATTCTTATGTTGGGAGATATGGCCATGCCAATTTGGAAAATTTCAATCATGGATAACTTCATTTTTTCAAATGGAACATGCTACTTTCTTTTATGCCATGGGACGTGAAATTCAATTATCTTTCAGCTGATATAAGGTTGTCTATATCTATCTTTAGTAGTTTTCTTTTTATTCCAAAATATCTGATAACGAAAAAAAAAAATTTTTATTATAGACAAAATAATTGAAAAAAAATCCAAACGCAAAACAAAATTGTAATAAATGGACAAATTATGCTAAATATTCGAAAATGTCTTTAAATTTCCCTTAAAATCATTTATTTGAACTTCTCGAAAAAGAAATTAGGGTTATGTTCAGGTTAGGAGGTGCGCCATCTTGTTGACAAATCATAACCCGAATTTGAGCAAGCGGGACTTCTTTGAGAAGTTCAAATAAATGATTTTAAGGGAAATTTAAAGTCATTTTCGAATATTTAGCATAATTTGTCCATTTATTACAATTTTGTTTTGCGTTTGGATTTTTTTTTCAATTATTTTGTCTATAATAAAAATTTTTTTTTTCGTTATCAGATATTTTGGAATAAAAAGAAAACTACCAAAGATAGATATAGACAACCTTATATCAGCTGAAAGATAATTGAATTTCACGTCCCATGGCATAAAAAAAGTAGCATGTTCCATTTGAAAAATGAAGTTATCCATGATTGAAATTTTCCAAATTGGCATGGCCATATCTCCCAACATAAGAATAATTCCGGGTTCCCCATCTGGCCTACATTAGTACATTTCATGGTTAGTAACCTCACAAAAGAACAGTTCCCTAAGTTTTATGGTTCGCGAGATATTCAATTTTTTCCAGACAGCAGTTTTTTCACTAAAGCCCGATTTGCGGCTAAACGGTTTGGTTTGGAATACATTGCATGACATAAACTCATACTAAAATTGGCCGTAGAATCCAAATATGCAATAATATACAGGGCGTTCCATTTAAAAAAACATAACTTTGATATGGACCACCCTGTATATGAGGTGCAATTGGAACAAAAATATTTTTAATTTGTAGCCCTAAAGGCCCCACATTATATGCGATCAACAAATTTTAAAAATGTCCGTTAATAAGCCCACAATCTTCCGTCCACGCACTATTGGCCCACCCGGTATACTACTGTAATTCCGGTAAATAGTTCCCGCAGTTGAGTTCCCCTTTTATGCTTCTCCTTTTGTTTTTATTTTCTTCCTTGTTGCATGGGACCACTGGTCATTATAGGTCTTCGGACCTTATGCAGCTATTCCAAAAAAAAAAAAAAAAAAGAAAATTGCATTAGGATTGGTCTTTAGGAAACTTAGAATAATAGTACATTACTTGTATACTTTTTTTTATAGCTTTATACAATTCTATAAAAAAAAAAACTGAGTTCTAGCTGGGTCATTCCGGAACTTTTTATTTTTTTATTTTAATTTAACATTGGGGCTGAATCTGGGATACCTAATGGTTAGGATAGCTGATTTCACTTGCTTTGGAAGGACGCTATTTGGAGAAGCATTTTCGTTTTTACACGTGCTCGGCTATGGATCTTGGAAAATTATCAACCTGTCCGCGCATCGCGGAAAGAAATTCTTTGACTTTGAGGATGTACAAGATTATATAACTTTCTTAATGTATTTGGAAGTTTACTTGTAAAAGTATTCAGATGGATTTGAATGATTATAATAAAAAATTTTTTTATTTTTCAGGAATTAAACACCGACGACTGGTTTGCGCACATTTCTCAGTTTCGGCACCATATGTGACCATCATCAGGCCTAAAAAGATCAGATAGATTTTGTTTTAAGCCTTAAGTTTTGTATAATGTATCTTAATTTTTTAGGCCTGATGATGGTCACATATGGTGACCGAAACTGAGAAATGTGCGCAAACCAGTCGTCGGTGTTTAATTCCTGAAAATAAAAAATTTTTGTGTAAAAAATTTTTATTATAATCATTCAAATCCATCTGAATACTTTTACAAGTAAACTTCCAAATACATTAAGAAAGAAATTCTTTTTCACCAACACCAACCATGGCCAATACCAACTTAAAAAAAAATATTAAAATTTTTATATTTTCTTTAGCTTTTTTTAATAAATTTAAAATTTATTCCTTTTTCTTTTACCCCCCCCCCCCCCCTTTCCCATTCATACTCTTTTTTTTCTTAATCAAAAATACTTTCTTATTCAAGTATAAAAAAATAAAAATGTAAAAATGATTGATCATCCTCAACACACACACACACGCATGTCAAAAAGTATATATAAATCTCACTCTTTTTTTTTTTTTTTTTCTTTTGTTTCAAAATTGCTTTTTTTCTTTCTTTCTTCCTCATTTTTTTTTTTTTTTTATAAAGAAAGCCGAATTTAAACTTTATATGTGACCTATTTTCTCGTCACTTAGACATCCACCCATTCGAGATTCTTTTTTTTTTTCTCTCTTTTAACATTTTTATTATTTTTATCAAAGTGTTATAAATGTGGGAATATAACGTTATTTAAGTGAGTATATGGAAATTCAGTGTATGATAATATACATATTTAAAAATATCATTAATTTTGATTTACTAACGTCAAAATATAATATATATAAAAAAAAAAATTATATATTATTTAATATTTTAAGAAATTAATTTATTTATTATGGTTTTAAATTTTTAATAGTTCAATAAATTTTAAATAAAAATTATCAGTACAATCGTTGCAGTTAAGTGATGCCCAAGTGTGGCGAAACCTTGGTTGGGTGACCTCCGTTGAACGTATCCCGGTTAGCTAGTGGTATAATGTAGATGGAGTTGTATCCATTTTTTCTATTCCAATCCTGTATATAGTGGATACCGATTTTTTTACTTTTTAAGTTAAGGCTTCAGTAGCCTAAAGGAAAAAAAACAATAAAAAAAAAAAAAAAAAAAAATTTAATTAGGATGTTTTGAAAAAGATAGGTGAGTTTGTAAATGACCCCCACGAGTTACCCGAGCAAAGTTCTTCTAATTATAGTAATTGGAGATATTATAGCTGTATTAAGGTAAGAAGGAATAATTATTCCTAAGAAGAATGCAGCCAAATTTTATTTCATTTAATTTAATAAAATGCGAACATTTCGGTTCGGATTTGAACCATCTTCGGAGCTACAAATATAAAAAAATTAAAAACATAAGATATTTTTTTTGTAGCTCTGCTGAAAACCGAAACGTTAGCATATTTTTAAGTATTTTTATTAAATTAAAAAATGAAATAAAATTTGGCTGCATTCCTTCTTAGAAATTATCCCTTCTTCTAATTACTTTATGATTATTTTTTGATCCAATTTATCATTAATTGTCTATTTTTGTCGTATTCCTGATTGAATGCCGACCCCTAATTGAAGGATAAAGTTAAGAAAGAAGGTTATCAACAGGAACAGGTAGATGTAGGCAGCCAGCAAAGAATAAAAACTTTATTCAAATATCGTCGACGTTTCGAGAACGCATCTCTCTCATCTTCAGGACCTACGATCATCGAAAATTTATTTGACCTTAAACAGGAAAATTTTTTCTTATCAAAGGTTATCAACGTTTCGATAATCTTCAGGATTAAAATCAACACATATATGTATTATATATTGATATTATCTTTTAATTAAAAAATTAGAATTCTAAGTCAATAATTACATATCTATTCCAATAAATTTTACAAATTATTAAAACTTGATATAAAGATACATATTCTACAGGCTTGAACAAGACCGAAACGTCAACTATATAAAAAAAAATCTATTTAAACATATCCTAATAATTTTTTCTCATTTGACGTGAACAATGTTCACTTTTAAAATTCACATTTCTCTTTAAAAGATCATATCTGCAGTTTACTTGATCCAGATTGAAACCTCTCTTAATTTTTCCCTTAAATGGCATTGCTGTTCTGCAATACTCGAGTTCTTGCTGGCACGGCCGAATCAGCATTTTGGAGAGGATCGGTGGGTTATTAGGGGAGGAGGAGTAAAAAAAATTAATGTATGGAACGTTAATATTTACATATAACGGTGTTATATAAAGGAGTAACTATGTGTATGTATGGAACACTAATTTGTAACTCCAAATAATTATAATCCATTTTCATTAGATTCGAATGTCAATTCATCTATTTTAAATAACAATCGTTAGTTCAAAAAAAAAAAAGAAAACTGATTTATTTTAATTAAGAATGAAGCACCAAGAGAAGAGACGAGGAATAAATGAGATGAGTTTCTAGGAAATAATTAAATCTAGAATAAAAGGAAAGGGATGAATAATCTTGATAAGAACGAATAGAAAAGACTTTGAATAGAATTAATCTAGACCAAAAACTTCTTAAGAGATATCTATCTATCTTTATTTTAATTTACACTTTAACTTTTCAAGCAAAGGAGAAAAATTTGATTCACATTTGGTTGGAGATTTTGTTTAATATTTAAAAAAAAAAAATAATAATAATAATAAAAGAGACTAAAAAAGTACTTTTGATCAGTTTTATTAATTTATATTTTTAAATTTGAAAGAAACCTACTTTTATGAAAAAGTACTTATACTTAAAGTATTGGCATTTATCCCAAACAATAGTTAAAGTACTTTTGTTGGTACTGAGAGAAAAAGTACCAATTTCAAAATAAATTTTTTCTTTATTTGAAAAAAGTACTTTAAGCTCCAATAAAACATGGAGTGTTTCAAGAACTATGTACTGGGAGTACAAAAATAGACTTCAGCACTTTTCAAAAGTATTTACATGGAGTTCACTAACAAAAACTAACTCAATAAGGGAAAAAAAAAATTGAGGCGTCGAAAAAAAAGTTTCTACTTTTAATAAATCCTCTATATAATAAGAAAATAACGACAACCTGTTGAAAAAAATAACCAAAAACTAATAAATAAAATATCACAATCTAAGGGCAAAGGACCAGAATTCGTAGCTAAGACAATGAAATGAAAGCAAAAGACCCGTCAGACCGATCCCTCTAAGGAATAAAATTACATCCCTAAAAACATCACCTAACCCAGCACCTCCACAATCGTCTTGTTATTCAAACCACACGCCTATCTTTGTGCAACACTGTAACTGCACTCAATTAAAACAGATTGGAATTATAATTCAGTTTTTATTTGAATCTTAGAAAAAATCAATATATAAATATAAATATTTTTATGATAAAAATACAAGTCAATAAAAACATCTCCAAGGGAATAACATTTGCAACAATCACACTCTACACCAACAATCAAAACCCTACTACAGTACTTCTTAGAACACTCAACTAAAACATGATTTACATTACTTTTGAAAATTTAAAATGTAAGTTATAATATAAATTTTAATAGTAATTTGACACATATACTGTTCTATTCTTTTCCTAAAAAAAAAGCTTATGATTTTGACAACTTTGAAATAAAAGCAACATGTTAATGTCGCTGTTAATACTTTGTTTAGAGACAAACATTTTTTAACACTGCTGTTATTACTTTACTTTTTAACATTTTAACACCCATTTGTTAAATTTTAACATCTGTTTTTAGAGAATAGACCTGTAATTGATTTAAAATTTCTTATTATAATAGCTAAAAAAAAAAAAAAAAAAAAAAAAAATTGATATTAATCGTGGTTTATTTTTAATTTATCAATTAACCACGATAAATTTCAACGTTTCTAAACACTAACTCTATTAGTGTTTACTTATCAATGTGAGTGGTAATGGTTCAAAAACGTTAGTAACATTTTTTTGTATTATTAATTACTAAACCACGATTAATTTACAATAACACTTCAACTGGTCAGACTTTTTTAAGCGTCATTCTTCAGGCCTTAGGCTGTCACTTAATGGTATGGAAGTGATGATTTTAAATATTTTATTAGGAATCGTTAAAAAAAAATCTCACAGTCTTTAAGAAAAGAAATAACACCTCTTTTTGTATTCTAACAGTAGCATCATTTGAAGTGTATGTGGCACGGAGGTAAATATTAAAGTTGCAGCCAGCCGCCGAGTTGGTATATTTTTCACGGTCGGCTGGACCCCTCAAAACAGTAGAGAGGGTGGAAAAAGAGAGAGAGAACAAAAACAAGGGAAAGAGATTCTGAGACAACGAAGCGTGTTCTGGATATTCATTCCTTCTTCATATTTATTTATTATAAATATTCTAGAAAAAGAAGTTTTTTTTTTTTATATGAACTGGAGTATGAACACAAGAGAGAAAAAATAATAAAAAAACAATATATTTCTCGTTAACACTCTTTCTTTTTAAAAATTAACGTTTTATCTCTTGTTTTAGAAACAAAGACACAAGAAAAAATTTTGTTATGCTTGGTTAAATTTTTTTGTAATGAATAATATAAGATTAAAAATGTATATTTTAAAGCTTTAACACTTTTAAAATAATAGATCCTTTCTTTTATATCCAAATATTTAAAGTAATATGACTTTATATATAAAAAAAAGTGAATATTATATTCTCATAATTTTTGTGCTCTTTTAAATCGTTTTGACGCCATTATATATTTAGAAAAAAAAAAAAAAAAAAAAATAGAAAACACATTAATAAATGTAAATAACATTCCTAATAACAATATAACGTTCCTATGTTGTCATGACAGTAACGTTCCTTAAATGTCAATTAAACATAATAAGTGTAAGGAACGTTATTTGTTATTATTACATTTTATTTAAAATTTAAATTTTTTAAAATCATAAAATCTAAATTTTCATCGTAAAAAAAAAGATGTATTCTTAGATAATTAAAAAAAAAAAAAAAAAAAAAAACGTAGTGAAATAAAAGAGCAGAGGGTAAGCGAAGCGCTTTGAATGCATAATAAATAGACATATATATATTTAAAAAAAAAGGATAAAGTAATTAGAGTAGGTTAAGGCCCCTTTGATCCATTTCATCTCTTCAATCTCGATTGAATTCCACCCATCTCGTTAAAAAAAAAAAAAAAAAAAAAACGCTGATTTTTTTTTAATATTGGAATTCTATAAAAAAAAAGTTTCTAAATTGAAATTTTTCAATAAAACAAAAAAAAAAAAAAAAAAAAAAAAACTGATTAAATTAAACGCTACTTCATTTTGTTATAATATTACGCTTTTCATAAGACTTTGGTTATCAATAGATATCAAGATTATATGAGTTCGATTCCCGGCAGTGCATTTATTTTTTTTACAAAATATATATATAAATTTAAAAAAAATATATTTTCAATTTATTAATTTTTATTTTCAGAGTTTTGGGTCAACTAATGTACATTGAAGGTTTCAATCCTCAAAGGATCATCATCAGGGCCTTAATTCTGAGAAAAATCCTGCTTATTAATAATATAATTTTTTACAATTTTTGTTATCAAATATAGAAAACAAATATTTATTTATTTTTTTTTATTGGGCCTCCACATCCCCACATAGCCCACTGATCCTCACTAATGATGAAGGAAGAGTATGGAGTTTTAATTGATATATAGTAATTATATTAAATCCTTCTTTTTTAATATATTTCTGTAATTAATATAACCAACAATTAAAATAACAATAGCAATAACGTTATATGGTTATTAACATTTAAAATAACAATGTTAATAACCATATAACGTTATTGCTATTGTTATTTTAATTGTTGGTTATATTAATAATAAGTAATAAATAACAATAAAGCGTTATTAACAATAACTGGGTTAATATAATATTAATTATAAAGATCTATGAAATATTTAAATACATAATTATCTCTGCAGAAAAAAAAAAAAAATTTCAGCCAGGAATTGAACTCGGGTCTTTCAGTTTTTTGTTGTAGCAAGCTATCGAAAACATGGTTCTTGTTCTCTAGTATGTAGTATAAATACACAGTTTTTTTTTTTTTTTTAATTAAAATAGTTTACATATTTTCTCTGAGTCTATTGCAAATGTATCCAGGTGAATTTGAGAGCTCTTTGTCTTTTAAGCCATCGTATAAATCCTCTATTGAAATTTGCTGAAAACATTGACGAGCTTGCCAATTCCCCCCTCCCTTCCCGTTAAGGGAGTGGGGATTATCTACTCATTTGAAATGCAATTCAATTGGATTTGAAAGTTTAATTGAATTTTTTTTTTTTTTTTTAATATATAAAAGTGAAATAAATTAATTCATTTAAACGATTATAATAAAATTTTATATTTGATTTGATAATAATGCCTAAATTAATTAGTTTGATTTGAGTCCATAAATGGCTAACATATATTTAATTACATAGTAACGTTAACGTTCCATACATAGTCACATGTTCCAATGTATAAACATAAAACATTAAAAAAAAAAAAAAATAAATTTGTTATATATCTATATGCTTTTTTAATAATTTATATTTTTGTTTGTATATTTAATAAAATAATTCTTTCTGTTTGTTAATCCATAGTAGTCAGGATAAATCACACACATTTCTCTTAAAAGAGATAATTCATTAAATCCCCAAATGGGACTTGTAGATTAGTCAGCGATTTCTGGGTGTTAATACCTAATCCAAGAGATAATTTTTTTTTTCCCATTATTTTCCATGTCATATCTTTGTATTCAAGCTCATTGTTATTGGTTACAACGTCATAATACAAGTGATAAAGAAAGATTTATTTCTTTTATTAGACACTTCAAGCTGACGTTTCGGTTTCATATCGGACTGAAGTGTCTAATAAACGAAATAAATATATGTGATCGCTCTCTCTTTATTTCTTACAACAAGATCTACTCAGCTATCCTCCTAACTCTGATAATATAAATATTCGGATGGGTGATCCCGAGGATTCAGCCTGTTGAACGTCCCCCGATAACAATTTATTGTATTATGTATTTATCAATAATGCGTTATAATCCCTAAATGGCCTCAGTAGCCGAAAAGGCAAAAAAAAAATAAAAAAAATTTGCCCCCACAATTTAATATTCTCCCATGGGATAGTTTTATTATCACTGATTTCAATAAATCATGTCCTGATTTTGATCTGATTATTATTATTACTTTAATTTTGTTTTATTATTGTATTTTTTTATTATTTAATTTTGTATTGATATTTTTTGTAATTTTATATGTAGGCCCCTACTTATGGATGAAAGGATGACCGAGTAGTAGAAGTTACACTTACACTTTTTGTTATTAAACATTATTCATACAATTTAACATGATTAAGGTATAATAAATAAAAAAAAAAAAAAAAAAAAAACATGTATATATAATTTCTAGTTCTACTCTAAATAAAAATTAAAAAATAAATAAATAGGATAAAAGACCGGCGCCTTTTTATTAATCATATGCATTATTTATTTGCAAAACCTCACCATCATTATCAGTGCAGAAACGAGATATGAAGATAAAGAAATTCAATAAAAAAAAAAAAAAAAATACAAAAATTATACAGAAAATAAGCACATAATTCGACTTACATAGTTTTAGTGGCGGATGTCTTCTATGTTTTTGTCTAATTGTCAAACATTTATATAATCGGATGCAAAAACAATCGAAATCCGCCACCAAAACTATGTTTGTCTAATTATGTAAATATTTTCTGTTTTATATGTTTAATTTAATTTCTCTTACTTTAATATAGTTCCTGCACTGATGATGGGCGGCGTTTTGCAACCCGGAATATTTGCAAAAAGGCGCTGGTCTTCTCCTATTTATCAATTTCCAGCTCAAAGCAACCAACGATGAACAAAAAAAAAAAAAAAAAAAAAAAAAAAACTAGGTGAATTTAACAACACCACTCTACAATATTTTAATTAGAAGATGAAAAAGAATTAATATTCGTTTTGTTCTTTCTAATTACAACTCTTTAAAAAATCATTCCTTAATAGTATAAAAAGATTAAGATAATTAACGTTAACGTTCCATAAAGTTACACTTACACTTTTTGTTATTAAACATTATTCATACAATTTAACATGATTAAAAATAAAAATAAACATATTGTACCAACACAGAGAAATGGTCCATAGAAAAGGTCACTTAAACAAAAAATTCTAAGAAATATTTAAAATAAAATTATTTAAAAAAAGAAAATGATAAGAATATACTAATTATCAGAAAATGATATTTTTTAATCAAATTGGCAAGAAAATCAAAGTCTAAATTTATTTCCTAAAAAAGTGAGAGTGAGTTAGTATTTAAGTAATTCAAAATTTGTTATTTGGCATGAATTTTCGGGTGATATGAGCAATTCCATCAATTAACAAGTCAAAGTGCAGAGATGTTAAAAATTGGTTGCTGCTAGAAGTCAGGGCAGGAGGACAAATGACGAGGCTGACGTCAGGCGGTGTGAAAATTACTATAAAATGCAAGGGACGGAAGACTCGGGAGCTCAAATTTTACAAAGCTCCAATCATACAAAAGCCCCATTCATACCAAGAGCTCAACACTTTTAACACTATTAAAAAAATTAAATAAAAATTAAAACAAACAAATTCATTAAAAATAATCGAATTCATACAAAAACAAAATAAATAATATTGAAGAAACGAAGAAAAAGAAGAAAGAAGAAAAAAAAATACAACAATTACAAAAATTAAACAATTAAAAAAAACATCAAAAAAATCAAAAATCAAAGAATCTGCGAGTTGACGTCCTACACCGAGTTCTGACATCCTGATGATCGACATTTCGGTCTACCAGGAAGCTGCCTTCGTCGAGCCAAACTACAACATAGCCGCCGAAGACATCGAACCCAGACTCAACCAAATCATCATACATCTCTATACAGATAAGCACTCACTCGATTTTCTTGCCAAATAATAATATTTAAAAGAATTTAAATGAAACTAAAAACTTTTAAAGAAATAATAATTAAATTTAACTTAAAATAATAATAATTTAAAAAGGACCTAGAAATAATAATTTAAATAATTTATATAAAATAATTTCAAAGACATTTCGGTCAGAAAAAGGGAATTCTTCAGGCCAAGTGTTCAATAATAATTAATCATAATACACGGTTTGAGGAATTCCATAAATTCGATTAACTTCATTTTTTTAAATTTTAAATATTCAAAATTTAAACCGAGGTCATTGAGATTATTTTATCTAAACAAGAGAAACAATTTATATTAAATTAATGAAATTTAAATAATAAGATAATAAAAGGACACACATTATTTTTATAAACCAATTTGAAAGTTAATTTCGAATCGTTATTTTTTTTCCATAAATAAATTGATCATTATTATTAAAATTTAAACTTTTATTTACGTAATCAAAACCCAGAGTGCAACAACATTATATTTCAGATAATAATCAATAATTAATACCATTACACAGGCAACAGGGATTAGGACGATCTGAAGGCCGCAACAAAATTACCTAATTCTATTCAGAGAAAAAACCTCTGAATAACTTTTCTCTAAAATTAATTTTTTAAATAAACATCAAATCATTTTTAAATAGGGAAAAGTCTGTATCAGATCAATATGTATATATATAATTTCTAGTTAATTGGTTCAAAGCTTATGCTATACATACATACATATCAATCAATAATGATTTATTTCTTCGATAACCTTTTTTTTATGTTTACCGTTCGTTTTTTGGTTCTTTCACCTACACATGAGTTTGTGATGTTTCTTATCCATCTTTTCTCAACATCCATCTGCTATTTTCCATATAAATCAATTCTCAGCTGCCTTTGGTGGGGTGTCAATCCGTTTTCTCTATCAAACATTTTTCCATCCATCTATCTATCCATGCCTATGCATATATTTCGTCCTCTTCTTAGAATCATCCATCTTAAGGAGGGGAGGAAGGCCGCCGACGACTACGACGACATCCAAACGTCTGTCCGGCATAAGAAATTCAACCCTTTTTGGCACGGCTATTTTCTGACTTATGTGAATTGCGTTTGTTTTGTATCGTTTTGGCAAAATGTGCTTTTTTTTCAATTCTTATTGTATATAACTAGAAAAACAACTTCATCTTATGATTTATCAAATAATGTTTTGATATTAATAAAAAGAATTCTTTTTTTTTTATAGATATATCTATAGAAAAAAAAAACAAACGTCAACTTATTATCGATAATGGATTCAGCCAAAAAAAAAGAGTAATATTTTCATCTCTCAAAATACACTCAAAATATAACAATGATGGAATTAAAAAAAAAAATATTATTTTTTTTCTTGAAAATCCATTATTTTAATTGATTATATAATCAAAACATCCATTAAATTGTTTATACATAACATAGTTATATAGGAACGTTAATTCATACATAGGAACGTTATGTACATTCATTAGAGTGTATGTTTACTTAAAAGATTAGTTCCTTTTCAGTTTTTAAATTTATTTCTTGTGATTTTAATTTTTTTTTTTTTTTTTTTTTTTTTTACTTTTAAATAAATAACAGCGTGTGACTCGAGGCTTAGAGAAACAGACACACAGAGACATTTAATTATCTTGCCTGGGGTCCCGGATTTTCCAGCCCAAACGGGCGCTTCCCGTCTCAAACGTCAAAAATTTATTTCACTTTAATTGGCTACCAATCTTTTGAGAGATGGGTCTAAATAGCCTTAAATGTCTAAAAAGCACATTGAAACAAATAAAAAAATAAAAATATAAATAACACCTTATTAGTTTTTTTTTAAGGGTGTATAGTGAATTGATGTTATATATTTTCTTATTTTATTTAGCTCTCCTTCATCACTTGGTAGAAATAAATTTCAAATAATAATTTTACTTACTTTTAGAATATTTATTTGCCTCTTTTTTTATATACAATTTTCTTTCTGTTTCTAATAACACTTTAATTAAACGTTATTTCTTTAAAAACGAGTTCGTTCATCGTTCTTTAAGTTATTTTGATCTAGTTCCTGTATTTTATTTAATTGAAATTGAATCTATTTATTATGATGATCGTTCATTCTTTAAGAGCTGAGTTCGTTCATCGTTCTTTAAGCTATTTTGATCTAGTTCCTTATTTGATATTGAATTTATTGTATAATGATCGTCCATTTCTTACGAACGAGTTAGTTCATCGTTCTTTATGTTATTTCTGATCTAGTTCCTGTATTTTATTTAATTGAACATTGAATCTATTTATGATGATCGTTCTTTCTTTAAGAACGAGTTCGTTCATCGTTCTTTAAGTTATTTTGATCTAGTTCCTGTTATTTTATTTATATTGAGAGATTGTTATATCTATGATTGATCATTCTTTTTTTAATGAAACGTAGTTATGTTCGTTCGTTCTTTGAGTTGATTTTTGATCTAGTTCCTGTATTTTATTTAATTGAAATTGAATCTATTTATTTATGATGATCGTTCTTTCTTTAAGAACTAGTTCGTTCATCGTTCTTTGAGTTATTTTGATCTAGTTCCTGTTTTTTATTTAATTGAAATTGATTTTATGTGATGATCGTTAATTTTTTAAGAACGAGTTCGTTCATCGTTCTCTGAGTTATTTTGATTTAGTTTAGTATTTTATTTAATTAAATCTATTAGAGATGAAAGTTCATCGTTCTTTGAGTTATTTTGATCTAGTTCCTGTTTTTTATTTAATTGAAATTGAATTAATTGATAATGATAGTTCATTTCTTACGAACGAGTTAGTTCATCGTTCTTTATGTTATTTCGATCTAGTTCCTGTATTTTATTTTATTAAATCTATTGATAATGATTAATTTCTCGAGTAGGTTTTTTTTTTTTATTTAACGAGAAAAACATACACAGATAGCACCAAAATGACAAAAACAAATTTTTTTTTCAAGCTGACATTAATCATACAACCCGAGGTGGCTGTTGTCCTGTGAATGTGATGATCCAGGATCTATCTTTGCGTCGCCATCATCATCATCACCATCAGCATTATTATTATCATGCGGCTTCTCCCTCTGGGGGGATAAAACGAATTTCTCTAAAAGGGATTCGAATTCCCGGGCACGTTTTACTAATTAAACTCTGACTGTGAATGCATTTATCATTTGTTTGTTAAGCCAAGGATATATTTATCACAATTCTCACACTCCACGTGTTTTATATCATCATCATTATCAAAAAAAAAAAAAAGCTGATATTAATTTATGTTAAGTATGTTGACATATATTATTTTTAAAAATAATATATAGGATAAACATTGAAATTATTTCTATATATTTACGTTACTATGTTTATGTTTCTTTTAGCTGTTACATTAAACAAAAAAAAAAAAAAAAAATTACTCGGTGATATTAAAATAATAAAAATAGATATATTTGAACTTTGCTAACAAGTTTATGTTAAAGTTAAAGTACAGTGAGAGACAATATTATGTCCCACTCATGCGTTGCGTTTTCTTCTTGTAATAATTTCATTGTTTTTATAAAAGAATGAACATTTTCTAGGTTTGAACCTTGAAAGGTTCCTCTAAATATTTTTTTAGAAACAATGAAATAATCACAAGTAGAAAATCCATGGGTGGGACTTAATATTGTCCCTCACTGTACATTGGAACATAAAATTATTCTTTCTCCATAATCAGGATAAATTAGAAAATTACTATTATTAAAAGCTCATTTTGCCTGATGACTGGTGTCTCATAAAAAAAAAGGAATAATTGACTCATCCAAATGACACCTAGGGGACTCCTTTTTTTAATATAAAAATTGGTAATTTACCCTCAGAAAAAAAAATCCACCCTTCGATATCCGGAACATTTTAAGAGACAGTAAAATTTATATATTTTATTTGCTCAGTGTGTCCCCGTCCTCTGGTCGTAGACTTTTCGTCAAATTACTTTATTTCCTTTCTAAAGCTCCTCTATTAGTTTAGGTAATCCAAATTCTATTCAATTCCTTTTATCTAATCTACTTCTTCTAAGGAAGATGCCCTAATTGAGGAGGGACTTTCTCAGTACTGATAAATGAAACAATTGGCAATATCTCAAATTAGAACATTATTATCAAATCTTGATAAAATGTTTTTTTAAAAAGGAATAACTTAAATGTTAATGTATTAATTGGATAACTATACACAAATACACTAATTAGTGTAAATAGCATTCCTAAGGGTAATATAACGTTCCTATGTTATTGTGTTTTGAAATAAAATTATCAATTGTTTTTATTTCTTCGCTGCACCACAAATCTATTCCGCCCTCCAATATTGTTTTTGCTACAATCTTAAAAAAGTGTATCTAGGTTAACTAACCTTAACTCGCATAACCTTTAGTCCTTAGTATATGGCAAGAAATATTTTACACAATTGCACCATTCAACTTTTTGAGGAGTTTTATTGACACACTTCATCCCTCAGGATGGTCGCATATCTAACCGAAACTTCGGCTTGGAGGGCCTAATACAGCTGCAATCGCTCTTTTCTTTACTCCTTACTTAAAATACCGTTATTTAGTAGTAACAACATAAATGGAAATAAACATTATAAAAACATTTTGACAAATAAATAATATTTTTCGGAAAAAAATGGATATGAATGATATTAATAGAAAAAAAAATACTAGAAAATAAATGTCTATAAGTTACATTTTAAGTCAAAACATAAACATAGAAAATGAACATTATAACATGTTAACAAATCATCAATAGCTTTAGCGGGTATTGACAAATAATGTGAAACGGATATTAGTGCATTGGCATATTAATCAATTGTTTTTAATTTTATATAATAATAAAATAAAATATTGAAATTTGAGAATAAAATTACTTTGTAACGATAACGTTTTTTTTTTTGTCTATATCAAATTTTTCGAATTAATTTCAAAACTTTTGATAATTCATGTTTAATTACAAATTTATTAGACTAAAAACTAAAATTATTCTATTTATTTTCTCTATCTCTATTGCAAATATTTCTATCAACTTTATTATTAAATGATGTTGAAACTACCCTTAAAGTTATAAACTTATCAAGCATGTATATATATATATATATATTTATATTAAATTAATAAAGTTTTAGTGTTGAAATTTGCAAAATTCAATTTTACCAAACAGAGTGAATGAAGTAGAGAGAGAGAGAGAGAGAGAGAGTGAAAACATATCAAGGAAATGTCAGATAATTTCTGGTTTATTAATGATGTTTAATGTATAAAACATAAACCCAAGATACCGGTATATCCGCCGCCTCCGCTAACACCATCCTTTATACATATATTGAATTTTTCTTTATAGTTAGAACTTAAAAATTAGTTCACTTGATAAATTAATAACATACGCACTTAAAATGAAGTAGTAACGTTATAACGTTAAGTTTTCTTCAAATTATTGTACTTACAATAAAATCTCAATTTATATTTTGTAAAGTTTTCATTCTATGTAATTTGTTTTTCCATTACTTTAATTATTTAATAGAAACAGCCAAAGTGAATTAACAAATTGATTTGTTAAAGTTTTACTTTTGTTGATTTTTTTTTTAGTTATTCGGAAATAATAAATAAATATTAGGCAATATTTAAATCTAAAATTTCTATTTAGTTTCTTTTAGGTGCTGTTGGACTGCAGATTCCACTGAATACATAGAAATTTTATATTTATATTGTATACAGGCGTAACTTACTTTGTTTCTAAACTTATTTAATTGTGATTTGACTGATATTGCAATTTTTAACATTTTTGGTCCCCCACTGACCCATCAAGAGGGCCGAAACTGTTATAAACTAAACCATCAGGAGGAAATTTATTGACAACTGGCGACTGATATTGCAATTTTTAACAGTTTCGTTTCCCCCACTGAACTGGTTCACCAAAACTGCTAAAAATTAAACCATCGGGAGGGCCGAAACCTGTAAAAAATTGCAATATCAGTCTCCCGATGTTAATACATTTCCTATATTAAATATTTCATAATATTTATTTATTATTTCCGAATGTTTGCAAAAATAAACAAAAGTAAACCTTCAAGAAATCAACTTGTGTCTTTATTTAAGTAACCTAAAAAAATTTTTTATTTAAAATTTCAAAGAATTTCACGATATCTACTGAATAGAAATATCTATTTTGATAAATGTGAATTCTGTTTGTGTTCTTTTCTTTTCTTATTTATGTTGCAATATAAACCCTATCTGTGGGACGAAAGAACAAAATATGCTTTTTAACTACAAGTCTCTGAAAAAATTTGGAAAATTTCGCCCCTTCACTTCCCAGCTCTCCACCACCATGTCCATTTCTATTTTCCTACATTGAACATTATTTTCTCTTTTCGACATAAAAATATTATACTTAAACCCTCAACTTTGGGTTTCTTTCTTCTATTGTCTGCGGTTGAGTGGGTTTGAGGCTCTATGGTCCTCAGCTGATGATGACTCACCCCCCCTCCCCTCCCCCGTCAGCTGTCATTGAATGATAAATGGCCAGTTAACCCCAAAAACGATCTCGAAAATGCCCCCAAAAAATGATCTCTCCACTTCCCTTTTAATAAGTTTCTGAATCATTTGATTGATCATTCATTTCGATAATAATGAAAATATTAACGAAAACGAGAGCATATTGGATTTAATATCTCTTTTGATGATTGAAATTATCATAATTATAATAATGATTTGGAATAAATGAGCCAGGGGATTTTATGATATTAAAATTGAATGACTTTTAAGTTGACATTTCATTCTTTTTTATTTTGTGGCGCATTAAATTTTTCTCCTAAATGCTATTTTTACACCCCTAGTTGTATTATTACCTTTTTCCACATTTAATTGATTATTTTCTACAGTGCTCTACATAAATTCCCCCCATTGATAAGATTCTTTCTAAATTGAGATTTAAAGCTTATGAGTTACCAAACGTTGTTAAATAATATCTCCTTATCTCTTAGCTATTATCTTGAATATCGGGTTTGGCGAACAAAAGAATAACATGATCGTGAATAAAACTAAGTCGGCTTAACACACGGCTTGATTGATGGGGAAGGAGGAGGATAACATAAACATAATCCTTAGTTCGGTTAACTTTTGATACTCATAGGATGTGAGAAAACATTGTTATATAAGCCTATACACTTAAGTATAAACGTAACATAAGGAACGTTATTGTTCATGTTGTTTTTACAAACAACGTTAATGTAAATTTCTACAAATAAGTGATTTGTTTACTGTTTTAATTACAAAATTAAAACACAATATACATATTTCGTAGATATTATGGCTTATATATTATAATCTTATAAATTCTCTTAAATTTCCAGAAAATTTAAAAGAAAATAAAAAAATCTAAATATATTAATAAGAATAAGTAAAAAAAAAAATTATTTGAAGTACTTAAACTTAATAATAATCAGAAAAAGTTACTTATTGTTTCTTGAGAAATCGAAATATCGAGTTCGTTTAGTGTATAAAAAGAGCAGGCCTTATCTCGTCAATAACATCGCTATTTGCGCTAATAACCATATCATCTCATTAAAAGCCAATAATAAAATATTGTTATTATTTAAGGTTCAGGAAATCCCAAATGAACAATGCAGCTAGTCGTTTTTTTAATTTTTATTTAACATGAAGTGCTAAGGCCAACGATTCGGTCTCATATAGGACCATCATCAAGACAATAGATAAAATCAAACATCGATCACAAATTCTTTTTAGTTGCACTATTACATAATTTATTACAATATTATTATATTTTGTTTTCTTTAGTTTGTATTTATAATTTTTTTTAGCAATGAAAATTTTTCAAACAATGTTCTATCTAATTAATAAAGATTTTTTGATAAAATGGATTTAATTGTATTAATTTGGACTGCATCCACCATTTTATCATATTTAATAATAATAAAGATTTTTGTTTGTATTACTTGTGGGAGGGGGGGAGGAGGCGCTATACGATAAAATATTGGAGTTTGGAATTCACTGATTTTGACTCTGAAGATGGCCAATTTAGAGTTCGAAATTTTTTTTTCAATAGAATAATATAATATTTATAGAATGCCTGAAGAACAATAGCCAACAATTACAATAACATATCCCTGCTAATCCCTACTTCAATTAGATAGTTACATCAAATCCGCGAAAATTGCAATACACTTTTATACATATAACATTATATCTTTAGGAACATCTACCTTTTAAGTGTTTTTTTTTTTTTTTTTTTTTTTAAGTTTTTACATCCTATTTTTTTTCTAATATTATTCTTAGAGGATCTTCTTAAATACGATTCCGTTATAATGTTCTTGGTAGTAGTTATGTTTACTGTACAGTGTTATTTGATAATCAAGTTTTGTAAACTATATGTTATATTTTGTTATTGTTTTATTATAGTACTTGTTTTGTTATTGTATTAATATTATTTTGGTAATATTCATTTTATAAAGATATATTTTGTAACGATTTTTAGCCCAATGGATGTATGCTAAACGGACGAAATAAAAAACCCAAAGATTTTATTTTATAATTTAAAGAGAATTCTTTTTATGACTATATTCATGTCCAATCCATTTTTTTTTTTTAATTTCTATTACATCAACAAATTTTTTAAATATTTTTTTTTTTTACTAAATTCATTTTATTAGTAATTAACTCCCACCTCTATTTTTAAATGAAATGAAATTTAATTACAATTTTTATTTTATATTATACTTCACTCTTGTTATAAAAACTGTAAAATTTTATTTTTTTAATTTAAAAAAAAAAAAAAAAAAAAAAAAAATAGACCACGTACGTAGATAGGTGATAGTTATTAAATATATTCCTCTCTCTGTGCACACCTGTTTCATTTAAAATATGATTCCAAGTTGGATGAATTTATTTTAGGGTTAGACGTGGAATAACAATATTAATTGCAAAAAAAGTTAATTAACTTTCCTGGATATGTATAATTTAACTCTTGGAAAAAAAAAATAAATTTATTCTGTTTATTAATTATCGAAAAAAAAAACTCATTTTGTATGTTAAATGTGAATATGTAGTAAGTTCCCAAATGGGGATTTCACACTAGAAAATTTTCGATATATGCGCCTTCACTCAAGAAAGTCTTGACTTTGAACCTTTAAACTCTAATAATATAAAAAAAATCGCTGACCCACTAGCTGTAGGACCCACTTGTAAGAACAGACATATTTTTTTTATGATCAAAGGGTCATTAGCTCGTTTTATTTAAATTATGTTGTCTACTTATTAATTTAAATAAATATAACACAAAAATTATTTTATAAAATGATATAATTGAGAAAAAAACAAAAACAAAATAACGTTAACGTTCCTTACATAACCACTTACACTGAATATACACTGAAAATGTGGAAAAAGAAAATCATTTTTTTTTTTTAAGATTAAAATTATATTATGCAAAAATTTTTCTCATAAAAAAAAAAAGAAATGAGCAATAGGGTAATTAATTTAATTTATTTAAAAAACCATAACCAAATACTACTTTACTTTTAAATATCTCTCAAATATTTCACCTAGAAAATTTTCTAACGAAAAAAAAAATCTGATGAAAATACGTCAAGTAGTTTTGGAGTTCACAAAGCAAAAATACAAAAATTAAATTATAATTCTATAATGATTAAATTTTTTTTTTTGTCCTTTATATGGTTAAAGTATGTGGATTTTATTTCCAAACATAATTGTGTGTTATGGAACGTTAATCTCGGAACGCTAATTACAATAAAAACATTTTTTTTTTTAAACTTTTTGAATTTAATTTTACTTATATAAAACAAATAATAGAATTTGCTTTAGCCACGCCCTTTAGGGAGCTTTTAATCTCTTTTCCATTAATATTTTAAATTTTATCTTTCCAAGTTCATATACATATTGAATTTCGTCTAGTAATATTTATTTAATAATTAGTAAATTCCCTATGGAATATGATAGATATCAAAACAGATAATAGTAGATACAATAGTTCATTGAACAAATTACTCTTCCATTATATTATGTCATATCAGAATAACGTTATGTTAAATCGAGTTTATTAATTATTACATTACATTAATGAAGCAATTTACATGAATTTTTATCTAATTATTAAAAAAAAAAAGAAATCATGTAATGTGTATTCATTAAAAAATTCTTTGCATGACCTCATCTATTTTGTCTGTCTGTCTGTCCTTTTTATGCTTTTTTTTTATTTTCAACTCCAATAGTTCTAATATACGTATTATGCTTAAATATACAATCAACAAGTTTTTTAAATCATCTTCGGCATAAAAATCTGGTGTGACTGGTTGCACCAGATTTTTTGTGTATCTATTTAGTTGCTTTTAGTACTTAAGTTCCAAACTTGACCACGCGATTCATAGATGGCGCTGAGCTATGAATGCTTCCACATCAGTAAAGTGTACTTCAAACGATTTCCACGAAAAATTTCACTGATATACTTTTAAAAGAGCATCAAAAAAGTAATTGATTTTTGAATTTTAAACAAAATTGTTGCAGCGAATTTCCAGAAAATGGAAATTTGTGGAAAAAATGGAAAAATTTATTTTTAAAACAAATAATTATTTTATTTTTTAAATAATATAGAAATAGAGAGAAAGAAATTCTCTAGAGCCGGTGGGGGGTAGGCGTGGCTTCGGCTAGTCTTGCCTTCCTTCACCGGCGCTATAACTCTGTAACGCTTTTTTGTTACGTGACGAATTATACCAATTCTCTCTACAGTAAGCCGCGTGAACTTATGTTACTCATTAAGGAACTCTGTCAGTGAAGAAATTTGTCAAATCGGTTCATTACTTTTTGAGATTTCCCCTTATACATATATACATACAAACTAACACTCTCGATGATTTTATTTAAGCCATTTGGATATCATATAGGCCTACTCTATGAGTTGATTAATTATTAATTAATAATTTTTTTTCTCTTTCTTTTGTTACAGGTAAACATCAGGCGTCAAACATTTTCTCTAATGCAGATACGCAGTTTCAGATAAGAAATTACATCCTATAATTTTATTATACACTTTGATCTCGACACGAAAAATCTGGTGTGACAAGCCAGAACACAAATTTCTCTTACTTAAGGTAAGATAAATTTATGTGCTGTGCGATCAGTCACACTAGATTCTTATAGATTAAAGTCATCTTCATATTTCTTCTATATTTTCGTTATTTTTAAGAGATATTTGGTCCAAATTGGCTTTCCGCGCTCTTATTTAGGCTAATAATGGGAATGGATAAAGAAATAAACCTTAAAAATTTTACTAACATAGTAAAAAATCATTGGACGTATTCTAGACATTAACTAAATTTTTTTATATTTTCGTAATATCTTGTTTTATTATTTAAAAAAGGCAAAATTTAACTCAAAAATCACTTCATTAAATTGTTTCTATTATTAAAAAAAATTTCCTGGCCTACATTTTATGGTCTAAACGTTCAAGATGGACGTAACATAATTTTAATTAGAAAAAAAAAATAACAGAATTATGTATAAAAGGTGTTCGAGGTAACATAATAACATAATTTTTGATACATAGCACTTATGTTAATAAGCGGTAGATGGTTTAATTGTCTGTTTATAAAAACAAGAGAAGGGAATTTGATATTTTATTCAGTGTTTTATGTAGATATATTATGTGGGTGGAAAGGGTTCACTCACTCGGAGTCAAGAGTTCTCTAAATCCCCCCAACTCCCCTACTACTCGTTCACTGTATAAAGAAAACGGTTGACGTAGTATGGCCCTCTGGAGACTCACAGAACCTCTCAAATTTTAATATTTGTTTACTTCTAGAAATACCGTAGCCTACTATAGATAACGAATTTGAATTTATAATCTATCCCCGAAAGAATAAAAGAGAGAGTAATGGCCTATTAGCCGGTACAAAAATAACAAAGCCAATAGAGTTGTATATTTTAATTTAATTAGAAAAGTAATTAGTGCTTATAAAGGAATTTGTGTGATTTTCTCGTAGAAGGCTACCCTACAGCTAGTGAATTATCGATTTAAAATAAACATCCCGTCAAGTACACTGTAAAAAAAAAAAAAATGAATTTTCAATCGTTTTTCATATACTGTCGTGCTTGAAATTTAATATACCAAATTTGTGAAATAAAATTCATAAACTAGTTTGTTAAGTAAAAAAAAAGTCTGGTGTGACTGGAGCACAGTACACAACTTTCTCTTACCTTCGGTAAACGAAAGTTGTGTTCTGTGCTTGTCACACCAGATTTTTTGTGTCGACATGTATTTAGTTCTCGACAGTACGGTACATTCGATTTTCAAGATGTACAATTTATTAGTGAAAATATTTATATTTTATTACCATGGCAACCATTTCTCCTATCTTTCCTATGGAGTACAAGAGTAAAGTGGTCTTCAGAAGATTTCAATGGCAAAATGAGAATATACATTTTAAAGAGGATCTAAAAAATAATTGATTTTTGAAATTTAATCAAAATCGTTGGAGCGAATTTTGAGAAAATCGAAAAAAACTGATAAAGTCCATCAGTAAAGTACTAGTACTCTTTGATCGATTTTGATTAAAAGCTTCGTGTCACGTCCCAAGAGGGTGCCTAACTTAAATATAAAATTTCCGTCTCCTAGCTCTTTTAGTTCTTGAGATATTTTGTTCACAGACACACACAGACAGACCATGTCGTGAAAACCACTTTTTTGGATTCAGGAGACTTCAAAACGCGTATATCCATCAAAATCTCGACATCGAATTTTTGACACGAATCCAATACTTTCTCTCTATATATATTAAGATATATATAGAGGTAAGAGAAAGTAAAAAAAAAAAAAAAAATCGGTGATTCACTAGCCGTAGGGTCCTCTTTTTAGTCACACCAGATTTTCTAGTATAGTGTGTTTGGAACGTAACAGAATATAACATAATCAGTGTAAACCTACACTTAATTTTCCTTTGTATAAAATTTCACCATTTTTATTTTATTTTATTTTTAACAACTTTTGAAAAGAATTAATTTAGATATCATTTTAATTCATTTTTTTTTTTACATTCCTCTAATACCCAAGGTTTTTTTTTTTTTTTTTTTTTTTTTAAATTAATATAAACGAATGTTTGTTTGTTTGTCTTGTAAACTACTGAACGGATTTTCATGGAATTTTTTTTTAATTGGTAGAGGATTTTCCAGGGGGTGGCTTTAGACTATCATTAATTCAGATTAGGGGTCGGGAACCCTTCCTATTATAAAGAAAAAAAAAATATGTTTCCTATAAAAGCAAAAAATTCCACCCCCTGGCTAGGTGGTAAATTAATATTCTCTGCTTTTTTTTTTATCTATTTTCATTTTAATTTTTAATTTATTTATTAATATCACCTCTCTTTCACTTAAAAAAAAAAATATTTATTATTTATCAATATTTCTATCAATATTGACATTTAATTAAATTATTAAAATGTTATTGACATTGCTTTAAATATGTTTATATATAATATAAAAAAATAAATATATACCTAGTATAGTATAGAAAAAAAAAAAACAATAAATCGACATTTGCAAATTATTATCAAAATAACTCGATATTATTAAATATACTGTGTTATAATATATACTAAATAAAGAAAATGTTATAGTCGAACAATTCAAATCAATAAAATTAAACTAATTATATATATACTCGTTTATAGATATACTAGCTGCTTAGCCCGTGTACATGCCTCTATGATCAAATTTTATATTTAAATTTCGCTGATTTATATTCAAACAAATAGTTTTTTTTTTCTTATGTTGTTAGCACCCTAAATGACAAATTTCATACTAATATTGAATGAGATATATTTATTATCTAAAAAATTATTTTTCCAATTATTAAAATGTGTGAACAATTTTTTTCACCAGAAATTCATTCAAGAACCGCCCTATTCACCTGATTTAGTTTTGTCTAACTTCTAGCTATTTCCAAAACTCAAAATGGCTCTGAAAAGATTCCACCCGAATTGAATTGCTTTGATTAGGGGATGAAATAAATTTGATAGTTTTAAAAACCATTTAAAAAGTATTACTATTTTTTGTTTACCAACTTAATACACTTATATAATATACAAGATAAACATAAATAATTAAGTTATTGAAGGAATTTAAAAAAATGCACAATTGGAACACTTGAGATACACTTAAGTAATATACAACATAAACATAACTAATTACGTTATTGAAGAAATTAAGAAAATGCACAATTGGAACACTTGAGATACACTATACACTAATATACAACATAAACATAACTAATTCCGTTATTTTAAAGAAATACAAATAATATACAATAGGAACACTTGAGAAACTAAACAAAAAAAAAAATAATGATAATTAGAGTAATGGTTAGCGTGTATTAAAAAAGTAGGTTCTGTAATATTTTCAAGTTTCCGGTTAAAGAAAAGCAATTTTTCATTAGCCTTTTTTTTGTTCCACTACCACTTCTTGTTGTTGAAGAAGAAGAAGAAATTGATCTCAAGTGAGTGGGTGAGCCGGGAATCCCCGTAGACGTGACCCGACCTCAGGACCGGGGGATTAACCTCGAGTGAGGAGGGGGGGGGGGGTGCGGAGAAGCAGATTGATATCAGAGATAACTCACGTCATGGCGTGGACCCTACCGGCCACAAGGACAAAGCCACTCGTCTAATGACCCTTCATTCATTAAAATAATTCAACTTAACAATTGCTCTAAACTCTACGAGAAAATCTTTTTAGAAAGTTAATTTTTTTAAAAGATTATCACTTCCTGTAATGCATAGGGAGATTATTAATAAAAATAATAAAATATGTCCGGAAATCTCCAACAGTTTTTTTTTTTTTATTCCACTAGAACAACATGAGTTGAATTTTTGAACTTAAAGTTTTTTTTTATGTTTCAAATTACGTCTAAATTTGTTTTTCATTTAAAAATTTAATTTTATTATAATTTTGAAACGGATAAAATGTTTATTTTTCTTCTAAATTATAACTTGACATTAGTGCGTTCCGTTTCAACTCAAGCCGTTCCAGTGGGATATAATTATTTTAACACAAATGGCGGATATATGGTAAATAACGCAAATGTGTTTATATGGGAATTAATTTTCATTATTTTAACCAACCCCTGAATTTTGATAGAAACGCACTGTATGTAATATACAGTAGGCTATATACAATAGATTGAAATTAAATTTGAAAACAATTTGGGTTTTATTTAAAAAGTATTACTATTTTTTGTTTACTATGTTAATACACTTATATAATATACAACATAAACATAACATAATAATACGTTATTGAAAAAATTAAAAAAATGCACAATTGGAACACTTGAGATACACATAAGTAATATACAACATAAACATGACTAATTCCGTAATTAAAGTTATTAAATGTTAAGATTTTGAAGGAAATATATGTTTTAAATAAAAAAAAAATATTATTTTAAAAATGTGATTATTAAAGAAATGTTTCATTATTTATTATTAAATTTAAATTATCAACTATAGGCTCATATTTTATTTTATTTTATTACAGTTTATTTGACCATTAATAGAGGGCACTACATACTCTAGTTGAAACATTTTGTTATAATTAAAATTTAAAAAATTCAAATAAAAAGACTAGGTTATAGGTTTCAAAGATTACCATTTTTAACATTTCGGCACTTATGTCATCTTCAGTGTAGCTGTAACATACATAAGTGTATTAAGTGTTAAAAATGATAATTTTTACATAATTTTTTTGCAACCTATAACCTAATAATTTTAACTTAATTTTTTTCAATTTATATTAACATATATTGATATTCAAACTGTGATGTTATTTTTGACATAAAAAAAAAAAATTTCTTTTATGATTTTATTTCATAAACTTTTGTTTTAGATTTTTGTTGAATTAAATTAAACAATTGTCAGGATTAATTATATATCCTGGATTGTTATCACTATCTTGCTTAAGCTGATTAAATCGACAATAGCTTTCGCGATTAAATACAATTCTTGGATCTCTTACATAGATCAATAAATATGTGGTACCTATTGAAAAAAAAATAAATAAAAAATAATTTTTAAATTTCTTAATTTGAGATGTTATTTTTAGACTCACCTTTATAACCTACTCTGAAATAGGCATATTTATATTGGTCGAATAATTCCAATTTCGCTGGATAATCTATAGATAATTAAATAAAAAAATTAGACACTTAATTTTGTAGCCTATAATATATCATCCATATCAAAATAAATTGGACAGGAACATTTTTGGTCATTATGACTTAACTGTTAATGTGGAGGCAACATTTATTTAGCATCACCAGGAAGGCATGACGCTAAATAAATGTCATAAATAGCAAGTACTTGTTTATCCCCAATATTTACATTTCTTAAAGTTGGTTGTATATAGGTCTACAATATATACGTTGAAGAGAAGTTTAAACAATTATTCAAGCGCAATTATATCTTTTTTTAGTTACGCTAAAATAATATTTCGTTTTTTCTTTTTTACAAAAAACTGCATAAAATCTCGTTTCACAGATATTCGCAGCTGGATTTTTTTCTATTTTATAGATAATAGTTTCACTTTTCATGTCTAGTATGTTAGATTACAAAACAATGGAGAACAACTAAACTTTTTGATTAAAAACTAAACTTTTTTTTTGTTTTCCAACGTAAAATTCACGTAACTTTATTACATTATTGCCTTTTTCTGTAAAAATATTGAGTTTTCTAATAAAAACAGTTATATTCTATTTACTTTCACGATTTGATTCCATTCGTACGTCTACAGAAGTTGAAAAAGAAAAAAATCTTAATTACACATTTAACGGGAACAAAAGTTGTCCAATTCCTTTTGAGACGGATAGTAGAGGTATAATAAAGAAAATTGTAAGAAAACTTACTAGATCCATTTAGAGAAATGGTGTAATTATTAACAGGAACCGTATTTGTTATATTTTTGTTGACATCAGGTCCTATTTTATTCCTAAAACATAATATTGTTGATTGATAAAACATAAATGATTAGTGAACAAAAATATTTGAATAACAGACACTTAAAAGTGTGTGAAAACACCCTTATTTAATGTCTAACAGAAGGGGAATCTAGGTCACCGATTTTTTTTTTATTCCCATAGAATTTGAAGGTTAGTA
Organism: Euborellia annulipes; assembly: GCA_023213315.1. NCBI lineage: Eukaryota > Metazoa > Arthropoda > Insecta > Dermaptera > Anisolabididae > Euborellia > Euborellia annulipes. Next base: position 35,401 of record JAKCPI010004797.1, read on the forward strand.
TGTGGGCATCAATATCCTAAACCCTTACGATACGCTTTTCAAAAATACTTGAGAAAATCGACTTTGAAGAATTCCAAGTACTATAATTTTGATATATCGATACTTGAAGATTCAAAGGGCGAAAAGGACAAAAAAAATAGCAAAAATGAGTTATAACAGAAATGTTCAGCTTTTTGAGGTTTAAAAATCAGTCTAATTAAAATTGTATTCAGAAACACAGAAAATTAGCAGGTGTAAGTGACCTTAAAATAAAACATAAGTGCTTAAAGAACAAGGTCTAATTTGTCATAAAGGATTAGAACTTCTGAGAAGAAGTGTCTTTTCGAGGTTGTGGCTGTGATGTGATTATAATGGAGAATTGGAGATATCAGCCAAATTGAGATTATGTAGGTTAATAAAACTAACTCCCAGAATAAGACGTTTACCTTTCGGCCTGAATTTATTTAGAGTATTCGCCTCTTGTGCTAGAGATCTAACAACGGCTTTTATCTCGTCAATTGTGTCCAAACGATGGCCGCTTCAGTTTGGGAAACAGCCAGAAGTTCGACGGAGCCAAATCAGGCGAATACGGCGGTTGGAGGGCGATATGAGTGGAATTTTTGACGATGAGCCGTATGAGATGGTGCATTATCGTGGTGGAAAAACCACCTCCCACAATTCTGGTCTCTTTTTGTGTCTTTTTATCATTTTTCAAGAAAAATTTTATTCAACTTCTTTGCTGAATTTGTTAAAAATCGCCGAATGAAATTTTCGAGTCTTAATAAAACACAAATACTAGTGATGGTATGGTCTCAAAATTTGACAGGAATGTCAGTTAGAGTCCTACCAACCTAAGAAAAAAAATAAATAAATAAACCGATTTGGTTTTACCCGCGCGATTTAAATTAAAAAGTCTTAGTACTTTTTGATCACAGTACTGTATAGTATTGAGAGATATTTACAGATGATTGAAATAAAAAAAATGCGGACAACAAGAATCGAATCACAGTAACTTTATGAAACTAGAAGAAAAAGCTGCCAGTGATTATGACTATATGTCAAAATTATCCGAACTTATACAACTCCGAAATTTTCAAATTCTCATGTTTTTTTGAGAAGTGTATCGGTGACCCACTAGTCGTAGGCCCTCCTAAGTGTAGAGCATAACTTAATAAAAACCTGTTATTTGTGATTACAGTAGACTTGCTAATCCGGCGTAAACGAGAATTGAGATGAAAAAACTGTAATGACACCTTGTTACCTTAAATAACCCTTTTTTTGATGCAATATCCCTTTTCAACACTCCGGAGTATCTAAGTACGGATTAGCAAGATCTACTGTAATTTAAATTATTGTTTAGAAAAATAATCGCTTCCGAATAGCAAGAAGGTTTGAAAAATAAAGCATATAACGGTTTTTCTATTTATTATAAAAAAAAAAATAAAAATACTCTCTTACCCTGATAATATTTGTCTTCCACTTAAATTCAAAGTATTATTTGGTAGTATTTTTCCAAATAATTGGACACATTGAGTGCCATTCGAGTAAATATTAATCTTTGACGGTGCACCCCAAAATGCAACATACCATGGGCCAACAAAATTATTTATATCAGGACACTCAAAAAAGGGCGCACAAAGTCGTACAGGTCCAATTCCAAACTGGGGTGGCCATTTTGGAAATAGTGGGGAACAAATATCCTGACCTAAAGACTGGAAAAATAATCCACCAAAAATGGCGGTTACTAGGAAAAGTGTTTGTTTCGAAAACATTTTCGTTTCTTAAGACACTCCACTCAACTTTATATATTCACGTATATGACGTCTTTATTTATTTATTTATTTTAGTCTTATCTATTCATAAATTGGTTTTTTTAATATATACCTCTAAGATAAGTTTTTAATTACTTTGATTGTTTTATTTATTAACACAATAAATTTCAATTTTGTCAACTTCTATTGATTTTTTTTTCAACTTTGGATACTCAGGTCTGAATGCAAAAATTGTGCAATATTCTGTAGTTCTTTAAAATAGTTATGCATTAGTTATTAACAAAATTATGAATAAGAAATTATCAGTCTCGTTAAAACCATATTTTAAAGTTGGTGTTTTTCGGCAGCAACTAATGAATGCTATGATTCTTTTAATTTCATTTCTGGATAATTTTTTGTTAACAAAAAACACATTTTCATGGATGGCTGTTTTTTGATAATGTAATGATACATAATATTGCACTTATGTTGGTATTAAAGTCCAAGTGTTTTATCCGAATCAATCCATGTGACTTGTTTTTGTATTTCTTGACACTACAATTTGCCAAAATTTTTCATTCACTGTTTGGGCTTTGCTTTGAGTTTTTCATTTTATGCTTTGTCTGTTTTTTACTTTCTCTTACCCATATATGAAATATTTGTTTCTATAATTGGCAAGACTTTTCCCATTCTTTTTTTCTTTTGATAATATTTATCATACCTGACTAACTTACTAACTTGTGTTAGCTGAAGGTAATTCTGTTCAGTATTTTAAATATTTAAATATTCGTACAAGTTTTTTCTTTCGATTCATTTCCATTTTCCTAAACACTCGTTTCTTTTTTGTTTCTTATCCATTGTGAAGAATCTTATCAGAATTTGTGATAGCTGGATGTATTTCTGTCCAATATTCCCCCCCCATTGTTCGTACAAGTTTTTTCTTTCTTTTGATTCATTTCCATTTTCCTAAACACTCGTTTCTCTATTGTTTCATATCCATTCTCAAGATTGCATAACAGTGGAATTTGTATCAAAACTCATTTTCTTCTTATAATTTAATTGTATGCCCTGCAAAACAGCAAACACGTGGACTCGATAGATTACTGAATCATTCATCCAACAAGTTACATTATTTATTTCTGGGAACATACGTGACAAACAATATTTGTCTATATATCTTTCAAGTATAAACAATTCAATTCCACGAATTCATTTGATCTTTAATTTCAAATTATAATTAAATTAATCCAGTCTTTTGTCTTCTAAGTGAAAGGAAAGTATTTAATTTCTCCCAGGGTGTTGTTGTTGTTGTTGACGTCATTGACAACCGACACTTTTACACATATTCTCCAAGGATGTCTTGCAACATTTTAACCCAGGTGGATTTAGGTGGGCGTATTCCCCTTGGGTGATGAAACCAACCTTCCCCCTTCCTTCCTTGACTGTGATTAAAACCAAAGTGTCGTCTTTCTGTACCGGGTGTATGTGTATGTTTCACTTGATTGCTATCAAAGGAAATGGAGGAAATTTCACACCTGCTCTCTTCTACCACATATGACCCTTTAATTAAATGTTTTTTTTATCTATTGTCAATGTATGAATGTATGTTTCTTCCGCACTCTGGAAGAGGTGATTTTTATTTTAAAAATTCAAACAGAATTTGTAATGACGTCATTAATAGAAAACATTTTCACTAAATTTTATATACTACTACACATTGAGAAGTGAAATTTTATATTCCAAATAGAATTTTAACTGATTATAACATCTATTAAATTTTTAAATTTATTTACTGCTTTTTTTAAATAAATGTGTTGAGTCTATTCTTGTTTATTGAGTTAAAATCAAAATTTTACTGGACTTCTCACATTCTAGCTCATTTGAAATTTTTTTTTAAATAACATAGTTATTTGTTATGGAACACTGGATGTACACTTATGTCATATCATGTATTTGTTATGGAACGCTGATGGTACATACACTTATGTCATATTATTTATGAAATTAGTGTAAAATATACATTTTTTCTTAATCTTTTTATGATTGAAAAAAAGACTAAAATACTAATTTTTGAAGTGAAACTTCTCATGCCCTCATACCAAACACCACAATTCTGTGACAAGAGCACCTCACCTTTATCAAATTTGAATTTTCTTACTTAATGACGTCAGACGGGAACAAGAAAAAGGCGGTTAAACTCGAACATACATATTTCAAAGTCAGTAAATTAGTAGAACAAAAAAAGTTTCACTTCTCTATGTTTGAATGAATGAATGAATACACAAGAAGGTTGATTAAAATAAATTATTTTCTTACTTATTTATTTTTTTAACTTCATTAATAAACTAAAAAATAATTAAATTAAATTTAAAAAAAATAAATAAATATAAAAGTATTATCAAATTAAATATCATCAATTGTAAATTAAATTTTAAGGTCTCTAGGGAAAATTAGATTTGTTTTGTTTTCATATTGTTCCCAATGGGCTCGTTTTTTTTTTTTTTTTTTTTGTTCCGCAAGTGGGGACACACCAATTTTCAAAGCAAAAACAGAAGAAGAGTTAAACTTTTGTATGTATGTGTGTGGATCTGTGTGTGTGAATGTAAATGTGTCCTAAATACACATACCTATTCAACATAGAATTCACAATACGTTATTGTTGTTGTTTATATTATTCAAAAGTCCGTTCTAAAAGTGGACTTTATTTTATTTTATTTTTTTCTCTGCTAGGAAGAGTTTTATTAATTATCCGTTCCTCTTTCATCTAATAAAGTGCTCTTTTATTGTTTTAAACATAACAATTAACAATTTATTTTAGAATATAAAACAAAATTAGACTAGCACTCGTAAATATTAATTAAATTCTTCTTTTGTCAAATTTAAAATAAAAAAAAAAATTGAGTATTTCGAAAATGTTTTTTTTTTTTTTTAATCTTGAGATCCGCATCAGTGACAATCCAATTTACTGTAAATCAAGACTGTTCCTTCCCTTATTTGACTAAAAAGTGGCGTTCCATACATAAACATTACACTTAAAACCGTTATTTTATAAACATAAGAAATTATAGCAATTTAAATCTCCTTTAATAATTGTTTTAAATCAATTTGCTTAATTAAAAAAAAAAAAAAAAAAAAACGTTCCTCTTTTAAAAGAACGTTAAGAAGTATTATTGGCAACTAAACTAAGAAGTAGATTACATCCTTTTGCAATTAAGGTTGATAATACGATTAGTAAACTAACAAGGCTGAAAATACGTACTTGCATTGAAGCATTAAAATATAAAATGAACTCGAAAACCTGTCAAATTCTCTCCTCATGTGGATGTTAATCATCTCTTAACTTATAAAAGTGAAAAAAAAAAAAAAATGAAACTCTTGTTGCTCAAAAAAGCAATGAAAAATTTAAAATAACATAATTACACTGAAAACTTGGAACGTTATTTTTTCACTATTTATAAATCAATTAATTCAATCAAGAGAGTGCCATTTATCGTTATATTAATTGACTTAATTATAAATAAAAATAGGTGAAAATAAGTGTATTTTCAGTGTAATTATGACATGTTAAATTTCTTTTTATTAATAGCGGAAAATTAACGCTTCAAGTGTATTTTCAGTGTGATTATGTTATTTTTCATTTTTTTTTTAGTCCAATCAAATTTCTACTTTTTATCCTGGAAAATATTCGAATTTAATTAAAGGGTTTCGACCTCGAGGACCGGCTAGCTTGGAGTGGAGGGGGGGGTTGAAACCTCAAAATTTTCGGACGTTTTTTTAGTTTTTTGCTTATATCTCGTAAACTAAGCATATTTTCGGCACCAGACGTAACATATAAAGTTGTAGAACATTAAATTTGCTAAAATTTGGTTGATAAAACGAATTTGTAAACCCAATATTAACCGAGATAGGGCTGATCTTTTTTTTTTTTACATTTCGAGAGCTGGAAAGTATTCCGAAGTTAATGAAAGATTATTTAGTGGTACTTAAGGATATCTCTCTTAAGTTTTCGACCTTGAAGAGCCTGTGCTAACTTGGGGAGGGAAGGGCAAAAAAATCTTTGGATTTTTGTCAGTTTTTCGCTTATATCTCCTAAACTAAGCATATTTTGTGTACCATAACATCATACATAATTGTTAGAGCATATTTCTTTAATAAAACGAATTTCTAGACTCAATATTAACCGAGATACGGCCGATCAAAGTTAGACAAAGTTTTTCGAAATGTAAAAAATAAGCTCTGAAGATGGTCTCGACCGAGACCGAAACGTTAGCCTAATGGGTTATTAAATAAATGAAATAAATACTAGCTGCTCTTCTTTCTTCATCCGTTTACTCATCAGCAACTTTTATCCAACTATAAATCTAAAAAAATAAAATAAAAAATAGATCAGCCCTATCTCGGTAGTTAATATTGGGTTTACAAATCCGTTTTATCAACCAAATTTTAGCAAATTTAATGTTCTACAAATTTATATGTGTACTCTGGTGCCGAAAATATGCCTAGTTTACGAGATATAAGCAAAAAACTGAAAAAAGTCAGAAAATTTTAAGAGTTACAACCCCCCTCCCACTCCAAGCTAGAACAGGGTCCTCGAGGTCGAGAACCTTTAATTAAATTCGGAATATTATCCAGGTTAAAAAGTGGAAATTTGATTGAACTAAAAAAAAAAATGAAAAATAACATAATCACACTGAAAATACACTTAAAGCGTTATATTATTAAAAAGAAATTTAACATAACATAATTACACTAAAAATACACTTATTTTTCCGCTATTTTTATTTATAATTAAGTTAATTAATGTAAGGATAAATGGCACTCTCTTGATTGAATCTATCCCCAAAATAGAATTTTCATAGATTAAAGAGTATCTTTTTTTTTTTTGTTGGGTTTTGGTTTCATCTTGTCGTCAGCATGTCTTCCTCTATTCCAAGGGGCAATCTCGTTGAGTGCCAGCATTTATCTGCTCCCCCCCCTCCTTCCTTTCTTCCCTGAAAAAGATCCCAAAATCGTGGATGTATTAAGTTATAGCTAAAGAGGGTCTTTTCTTGAGTTATTCATCTTTTCTCTAAAAGACCCTTACTTAGTTTAAGGTCATTTATTTTCTTAACAAGGTCGTTTTGCATTAAATTTATTTGATCACAAGACAGTTTAAATGTAATTTTAATGACGGTTAGAAAAATTAACGTAAATTTCAACATTTATACAAATATGAATAAATTTTGTTAAATAACGCTATAGGGATAGAGAGAGAGACTACGTATTTAAATTTATCCAATTACAATGACACACTTTAACTGGAAATAAGATTAGAAACATAAAATATATTCATTTTTTTTTTCTTTTCTTTACATTTAATTAAACTTTACCAATTTTCTTAATTAATATAAATCTTTTTTTTTTTTCTTTAAAATAAAAGTTTTTAATTTAAATGAAGTTTTCTTTGAAAAATTCAAGATTATACATTAAAAAATAAAAAAAGTTATAATATTAATTAGAAAATTATTTTAACGTAAGATATAGATCAAAATATTTGAGATTAAGATTATAGAAAGAAAAAAAAACAATAAAGTGCCAATTCAATAAATATACTGTAGTTTATAGAACCATAATAAAAAATATATATATTAATAGGCTATACAATATAAACAATATATTTTTTATTTATTTAACTTCTTATCTGGGCTAAAACTGGTTACGAATTCATACAATAAACATTAAAATAATTATAAACAAAATAATATGAATACAAAGATAATACAAAAACAAAGCAAGAAGAATACAATAATAAAGCAATATTAAATTCAAAATCAAAACAAGAATACAATATTAATAAAAAATATAGAAATACAAAGCAAGAATATTATAATAACAAAGCAAGAAGAATACAATAATATAGCAATATAAATTAATATTAAAACAAAATAAAAATATGAATACAGAATAAGAACAAATATAAAAAAACAAAGCAAAAAGAATTACAATAACAAAGCTATATAAATTCAATATTAAAACAAAATTAATACAATATGAATATAAAAATAAAGCAAGAGGAATTACAATAATAAAGCAATATTAAAACAAAAACAATATAATACAATATTAAAACAAAAACAAAACAAGAAGAATTACAATAACAAAGCAATATGAATTCAATATTAAAACAATATTAATACATACAATATGAATACAAAAACAAAGCAAGAAGAATTACAATAACAAAGCAATAACAATACCATTCTACAAATGATATTTTGCAAGCCTTGCAGAAATCAAATATAAGCCTATGTACTCTTAGTTGGCTTTTGTATTTAATGATATCAGTAAAGAAAAAAAATATTTAAAAACTGAAAATTAGTTCATAACTTTTGTAACATAAATAATTTACAAAAGAGACCAAGAAATTTGAAATTTATAAAACTCAATTTATACAACGGATGTTGTCGATAGATAATTTAACAGCTCCTTATTTTCTTTGTTATCAATGCATTATTGTATTTCCGTTAACCCCAACATAAATAATGTTACACTTTTTCTGAAAAGTGCAAGGAACGTTTCTGATCAATTAAATGTTATATTGTAAGAAACATTTATTTTTATTTCTCACATATTAAAATAACTCAAATCCTAGTCATAATACACATTACTAATTAATTTAAACACTGAATTAACTTAGAGACTTTCAATTTGAGACTTGACATTTTTTGTTTTATATATTTGTGACCATTTAAGTTAAGGTGGATTTAGATGATGATTGAGAGGGCCATAGGTGCCCATCTGTTGATGGAAAGATAGATTATGGGCCAATTAAACTTGTAAAAAATTTGTCCTGAATTTACAGTTATCCCGTCTGGGATTTCTTTTTTTCTCGATAATTTTTTCCTCAATGATGCTGTCTCACTCTATATTAAAGCAACGCAAGCATTTTTCATCCGAAATTTACATTATATTGGCCTTTAGAGAGAAAATTAATGCAAATTCATACATAAATAAAAACTTTTCCTTCTAATCAATCCCTTCTTTGTACTTTTTAAAATATTCAAATATTTTTTTTTTTTTAGAATTTCCATTCACCAATAAATTAATAAAGTCACTGTCTAAACTTTATTAATACATTTAAGACTACAAGAAGCGAGTAAGTTCTTTATTGGAAATTGTGTTGTTTTTTTTCTTATAGTGGAATCTTTTAACTTTATTTACAATTTGACAAAACAATTCCACTCCAAATTTTAAAGAATTCTTATAAGCTCATTTAGTCTTGTTGTTTGCCGATATTTAAAAGTCAATATTTCTAATTCCAGCTTTGAATATTTTTATTACTAGAAATATTTTATTTTCATTTTTACTTATTACGTGGAAATCAAATTAAAAATAAATATTTTATCGTTATTAAAATAACATAATCATTTGGATAAGTGTGCGTTCCATACATGTTCCGTTTATAACAGAATATGATTTTAAAGGGTGTAGCCATAAGTGATCAATTACTTACAAAAAGAATGAGTTTATTTACCTTTAATTTTATTGTCAATCAATTACATAATCTCACTCGTCATCTAAGGTCTTTTGCCACTTTGCTGGTAGAGTGTCAATTCATTGTTCGTATATTTTTTTTCCTTTAAAGAAAAATGAGTTACCTGGAAAGATCGTATCATCATCCATATTTTTGAAATCTTTATCCTCTTATAGAGCCATGGATTCTGAATAAATAAAAATCGGATGGTGCTATGTCTAGGGAATATGGGGGATGTGGTAAAACCTCCCAGTTTAACTATCTTATCTTTTCTTGGGTTAATCTTGCTACATGCGACCTGCCAGCAAAAATTAATGTGCGTTAGAAAAAATTTTATAAAAATAGACCGCAAAAATACTCGAGAGGAAGGAATTGTTGCTACCTTCATACCACAGATCATACACATAGCTTCATACAAACAAAAAAACTAATATGTACGTCGTATGCATGCGTATGATGTGAAAAAAAAAATGATCTTTGAATCGTTTATTTATTCCATAATCTTTTAATTTTATAAATGTAGCAATATATTCAGTGCTTAACTCAATTTTTAATTTTTTGGCGCTTGACACACTATTGCATAACAGGGTTCATCTAATAGGCAAAAGCCAAATGTGAAGATAAAATTTATATAAAAATTAAATCTAATTGTGAAAATTTTAGGTTATAAAATTCTGTGAAAGGCAAACAAAAAAAAAAGGAAATTGTATATAAGAAAACAAAAAGCTTGCATAAATAAAAAAACAAAAAATTTTTTGTAGTATAAAAAAAAATATACAAAATACTATATATACGAGTATATATTTAATAAATTGTCTCAAATTGCTAAACAAAAAAAAGTTATGATAATTGGTCGAAACGATAGGATGGATTCTCGTCAATCAATACATGTCTCTGCTATGAATTGATGGTTTGAGTTTCATTCTTCCAACTGCGCATGCACCTGAAAAAAAAAAAACTACATAGAAATTTATTATCATTTTTACTTTTTTTCTTGAAAAACTATAATTCAAATTAAAAATAAATATTGTCTCGTTATTAAAATAACGGAATAAGTGTGCGTTCCGTACATGTTCCATTTATAACAGTTTATTCATACACATGTTTTTTTTTTTTTGTAATCAAAATCTTAACCTATGTTAAGTTTTGTCTTCTAAAATAAAATCTTAATTTAAAGTTTTTAAACATGTTGATAACGTTTAAACTTTTTAAAGATACATTTATTATAATATGGAATGATATTTAAAAGAAATTAGACCTGAGTTGGTTTGTGTTACACACACACACACACACACTTGTCTGTTGATTTACAAACTTAATTAACGCTTGCTCTATCTCTAAGAAAAGGGTTGGTGAATAAATATAAACGTACTCTGGGTCCGGAACCAGGGGTTGGTTTAAAATATGCCGAAAAGTTTCTAGTGGACTTTTTATCCCTCTTCTTCCTTATATATCCAGTTCAACGAAACTTAATTAAATAACTAGACGACACAACGACAACGACATTAAAAGCAGAGTTGTATCCTTAACCCAATTCACTTCTAATTACTCTCTGAAGGACGCCGCAAACAGCCGATGACAAGTGCATCTAAATGAATGAGACAAAAAAGGAACAATCCCCTAAAGTATATATATATACACACTCTCCCGAGCAAGAAAATCGACGCATGCAACTAAATTGCAAACTCTTCTAAATAACATGAAACTTTAATTTTTAACAAGAGAGTCTGGACATCTAGTCTCTTTGATTCTATTCTTATTGGCTGCATTTTTTTAATAATAAATAAGAATAAATAAAACAGTCCTGTTTTTAAAATTTAAATATGATTTAACATGAGTGGTTCGATTTCTTTGCTCGTTAGTGTATATATAACCTTTTAAAAAAGGTGTTCCATTATGAAAAGTGGGATTAACGTAATTGTCATATTTTATTATTTAGTGTAAATCAAACATAAACATATGTTCATACACTTCTTTGTCATTTATAAAAATCTGCACATTTATTTATGATAATTTTAAAAATTACTGAATCTGTTTTTTCTATTTAACGTTTTAAAATATTAAACAAAAAAGTTTTGCTACAAATATATATATTTTAATTTAGAAACTATGCATATATGGAAGGTAAAATTGAGTATTTTGAAAAATTGTTTTGTTATAACTTGTAATTGAGAATACAGGGTGTCCCAAAAAAATGTATTCAAACTTCGAATGACGAGAAAAACATTATTTATAAAATTTTATCCAGCCTGAACAAATTTTTGGAATATTTAATAAAAAGAAATCAGTTAAATCATTAATATCTAAACTTTTCAAAGCCACATTAGCTTCATAAAGATTATTTTAAAATCTTTCAATTTCTCCAGGACTTTCCTTTTCTAAAATTTTAAAATCAATTAATTTTTTATAATAAAAAAAGCCAACCGTTTTTGTTATTAAATTTCTTGAGAAGAGCATTCCAAACTAGGAGATTATATCGAGCAAAATTCAAAAAAAAAGATCTTGCTCGAAGGACCAAAAGAATATGTAGGATATAAAATGAGTGATTTTGAAGCAGTGGACTGTAGATAAAAAATATAAGGGCAGAGGAGGATTCGGGGCCGTTAAAATAGACACTTACTGAGTGCTTGCAACGGAGTCTTCTCTTGCTTCACCGGTGCCTTCCTCCTTCGTTTTGCAGGGATCAGAGTTCACAGATAAAATTATAAAAAAAACTGACCTCTATGAATGAAGGGAAAAATTGAATTAAGCTCAGACAGTATTCAAACTTCAAATGACTAGAAAAACATTATTTATGAACTGAAATGGAATAACTTGGAATACAGAAGACAATTGTAATTGAAGGAATTTGTTCAAATTGATGAACATTATTGTCCAGGCAACGCTGATAACGCGCACCAAAGGATTCGCAAACGTCACGAAACAGGTCATTAGGAAAATCGTCTTTCAATTTCCAATTTCAATGCATCAATTGTTCTTAGTTTGGTGCTATAAACTTTGTCTTTGTCTTTGATCCCCACAAAAAGAAGTCAATGGACGTGAGGTCTATGGAACGAGCAGGGCAGCGTCAGGTACATTTTTTTGAGACACCCTGTAGATAAATATACGATTTACAAGATAAAATATTATTGAATGAGCTTACTTATTAATTTTAAATTAACTGAAAGTAACGGAATTTATTTAGTCACGGCGGGACGTTTCGGTTTATTTATTGTCAAATGGATGAAAATAAATAAAAAAGGCTTTTTTATTTGGCTGCTAGTCATCATTTTGATTTTCTGGTTGACTTTTATGACATTCACTTTTTTTGTCATAATAGCGTTTTTTTTTTGTTATTCTTTTTTTTTTTCTTATAAAAAAACAGAGGCGGATAAGTAGCACCTTTTAGTTGAAAAATAAAGAACAACGCAACCGGAAAATTGCCTTTAGAATTTACATATATACCCTTTAGGGAATAACTTGCAAGGAATTTAATCCTTTTCTATATCATAGATAGATCCAGCTAGTCATTCCACAAAACAGCCTTTATTGATAGACATAAAAGATTATAGTACTCACTCATCTCATCGTTAATTTAGGGAATATTATATTAAGGCGCCTCTTGGGGAGGATTTTCGTCATATCTGCTTTAAATAACAACAACAACAGTGAAGGAGTTTATTACATTGTAATTTCCCTATTTGCATAATTATATATCACATATTATAACAAAAAAAAAAAAACTTTTCGTTTTGAATTACTTATAAAGAGATTTCATATAAAAATTGATTAGATACCATTTAACTCCCACATACAGATAATATATATTTATTAATTATTTATTAAATTTTCGAAAAATCCAATTAAAAAAGTTTTATTGTTGAATAATAATATTTCTTTTTTTAATTAATTAATAATTAGCAGTTTTTTTTATAATTGATTAATAAATTTAAATTTTTTAAAATTTTAATTCCAATTAAAAATTGTTTTTTTATTATTTATTCAATTTTGAAATTCAATTTAAATATCTTTTAATTATTTTGTTAAATCAAAATTTTTATTAGTTAAGAAACTCTTGGTCCATAGCACAGTGGTAGAGTATCCGGACCTTGTGCTAGGGGTTAAGGGTTCGCATCCCGTCTCATATAATTTATTTCAATTTAATTGGCTACCAATAAATTTAAATAAAGGATAAAAATTTAAAAAATATATTATTGTCAACAATACAATTTCAAAAATGATATGATTAGATGATTACGTATTCTTATTGTTACTAAAATTATCAACCATTTAACTCTCACATTCAGATAATTACGTTTATATATAAATAAAAAATAAAAAAAATAATATCTATATTGTTGCAATAATTATTTATTAAAATGTTTGAACATTTTATTTAAAAGAATTTTATTAAAAGTTAATTATCTATTGTTGAATAAAAATTATATCTCTCTTTTAACAATTAATTAATAACTTTAAAATTATTTTCTTTTAATTTAAAATTTTTATTCTAATTAAAAATTGTTTCTTATTATTTATTCAAATTAAAATTTTATTTGTTAAATAAAATTTTTTTAATTAACAATGCATATTAGTTTATTTACAACAATACTAAGAAAAAAAATGATATGTATTTTAATTTAATGATCTTTTTATAATTGAATTTCAATATACAAGAGCACAAGAATTTTAAACAAAATAAAAAAAACAATTTTTTGTTTAATAAGATTCATTACCATTAAGAAAATATAAATATTAATAAAAGCCCATCTCATTTTGGTAATGCAAAATTTCTTCTTTTTCTTAATTACTCAAAAAAAAAAAAAAATTTAATTTATTTATTTTTATTTTTTTTTTTTAACTAAATGTCTTCACTAATTTACTCGAATTTTTTATCTCTTTCTTTCTACCCTTAGAATTAATTCCCGTTTCACTTTCAAGCTAATTTATTCGTTCCCTCATTTAGGATTAAAAAAAAAGGGACAAACTACCGCTAATAAGTTTTTCTCCTCTTTTTCTAAGGAATCTTCTTAAAAAAATTTATAGTAAAAAAAAAAAACAAAAAAAAAAACACTGTACTAATTAGGGAAGTGAAAGGTGTGTCCGATAAGATCTACAAATTTTATGTTAATGTTAATTTGTTAAATAATTACAAATATTATGACAGTATAATGCTTTTTACACTTAAACATGCACATTTCATACATTAACGGTTTTTGAAAATATGACTATTTTGATCACTTCTTTGTCATATTGTTTAAAAATAACAAAATAAGAAAGAAGATCTAATTACAGCTAAAGTAGAGGAATTTAATTACGGAAATCGAATTAGAAGAATAAAGACAAGCATCTTAAAAAAAAAAAACGTTATTTAATTTTAACCCTTACTAGTGAATCAGTCACGTATTTTTTTTTATCTTTCTTCTTCTTTCAACCTTACCTTAATAAATAAATATTTTTATTTTATCCTAAGATTAAAAGTGAGAGAGAGAGTTAAAAAAAGGTGTGTGTGTGTGTGTTGTTTTTCTTCTCCCTTGTTGGCCTTTATGAAATTATAATTTTCTTCCATATTAACTTTCTTTTTTTCTCTTTTTTTTTATTAGAATGATGAAGTATTTTAATCTTGTAAAAATTCGATATTTTCTCTCATGTTTTTAGTGTAAGAAAAAAAAGAAAATGTCTTTGGTTGAAAGTTTTGCCAAAAATATTTTCTAAAATATTGATAACAATTCGGTCTTCATCATAAAATGATTTAAAAAGAAAATTAAAATATTTTGACAAATTAAGTGAAAACACAAAACAAAAAAAATATGCCAATATATATATATATATATGTGTGTGTGTGTGAGTTGCATACATGGTTTCGGTTAGCTGGGATTTCAAATTATCTACATGATGGATACAGCAAAAGTTGATATTTAAGTAGCCAATGGCTTGAAGGTTTAGTTTAATTGTTATTCTGTGTTATTTTATCTAGTAATATCGATGAATTTTACGTAAGAGTTTACATGTAATTTTTTTGTATTTTAGGCCTGATGATGGTTTTTGTGAAACTGAAACTGTTAAATTGTGCAATACAGTCGCCAGACCTCAATAAAACTCCGCTAATGAATATTATACAGTATAATATTTATTTAAAATTCCGAAGATCAGAATAACAAGTAAAGTAAACGTTCAAGCCTACTTATCTAGATAGCCCATTTTGATCGGCTGCGCAGCTAGTAATATATATAAATCATATCTGTCAGTTTTTGTATCCCTTAAAAAATTATGATGTTTATCTTTTATTAATTTTTCACTGGTTTGGCACGAATTCAGGTGACTATGTCCTATTTTTTCTTATTATTTAAATTAAGATTAATTTTATGATTCCTATCTTAGAATTCCTTTTTAAACCCCCTTTAACAGACACAATGTTTATATAAATAAATAAAAAAAAAAATACTCTACATTATCATATTAAATATTCACGATTTTGAATTTAAATTATTACACTCATTAAAAGACATCATCTTATCCACGAACGTTAATAAATTATTATAATTTCAGTTTTTATTAGATAAATAATAAAACACTTTAATTTACTATAGTAGCTTTAAAATTGATTTAAATTTATCTTCTTAAACGTGTGAAACGTAAAATATTTATATGTTGAATATAAAATTTCTTAAATACTAAGAAGACAATGAAAAGATCATTAAATTAAATTAATATTAAGATAACAGTAACATAATTGGATTATGTTAATTCATATATTAAGTGTATAATCGATACATGTTTCACTATTAACATCCAAACTAACACTTAAAAGACTACGTCATGATCAAAGGGTCGATATTTTACTAATTTTTATTCAAATTTAGGTATAAATACTCAAAATTTTGGGAAAACTATTTAGAAAACCCATAATGGATTAGGTGTTCCATACATGTTCCACTTATAACATAAAATGACTTTATATCATTCAATACAGGTGGTGAGAGTTATCCAATTTGCTGACAGAGATGGGGTTAATGAATCATTTATGTCAGTAAAAAACTTTATCAGCAAGGTGGGAGGAGTTAATGAATTGCTTATTATTGATGACATTGAGAAAAGTTGGTCAAAAAAATCTAACATGAATAATTATCTGTCATATCTAAGAATTTAATGAAAGAAAAGAGGCAAACTAGTTAAAAACACTAGGTTATATGTTTCATATTGGTATAAATACTATCTGTATCAGTTAAAAGTATCCATCTGACTCAGCCCTTCCTGGAGAGCTAGAGACTGGATTGAAGAGATGATATTAATTTATTTTTTTAATGTTTTTTTGATAAGATTGATTACCTCCTTTGATACATATAGTGATGAATACAAATACTTCTTTATTCATTTACCTCCTGTTGACACTTTATTATTTGACTTTTTTTTTTATAAAAAATACTATTCGGTAATTTATTGAAGGACATGCCCTATTGGAAAGCCAAACAATGTAAGGGTTGTTGTAGATGAAGGGAGTTGATATAACATTTGTGAACGTGCAAAAGACACAGAAATATTGATATAGAAGAAGAATTGTGGCAAGATTAAAAAGAAAAATATACAAAATGGACAAGAAAAAAGGAATGAATTTAAAAAAAAATGTAAATATATGGTATAAAAAAGTTAAAAAAAAAAAAAAAATAGAAATGCACATGTATAATCCTTAAAATGTCAAGGAGGTAATTGACATAAGGGAGCGTACAAGTATTATGTAACGCAATTTTTGACCCCCCTCCCCTCTCATGTAACGCGCCGTAACATTTTTCTGGACCCCCTTCCAACCTAGACGTTACGTAACGCTCAAGTGGTCATTTTTATCTAAAAGTCAAGTATCGGAAAATCGCTAAAATACCAGTTTCGTAACGAGTTGTTCAACCCCCCTCCCTCCTTCTAACGCATGGTAACTTTTTAAGAGACCCCCTCCTCCTAAATTGCGTTACGTAATACTTGTACGCTCCCTAAAGAAGAAATCATCAAAATACTCAGTATTTGTATTACTTTGAAATACACATCAATTACTATCTGTATCAAGTTAATCAATCTTATCAAAAAACATTAAAAAAAAATTAATTAATATCATCTCTAATCCCGTCTCTAAGCTCTCTAAGAAGGGCTGAGTCAGATGAATACTTTTGGCTGATATTTATACCAATATGAAACATATAACTTAGTGTTTTTAATTAAGTTTGCCTTTTTTTTCATTAAATTCTTAGAGATGACAGTTAATTAATTATTCATGTAAGGATTAAATATTTAATTATTTTCTCAATGTCATCAATAATAACCAAATCATTAACTCCTCCCACCTTGCTTACAAAAGTTTTTTTACTTACATAAATGATTCATTAACGCCATCTCTGTCAGCAAATTGAATACCTCTCACCACCTGTATTAAACGGCCCTTTAAATGTAAAGTCATTTTATGTTATAAATGGAACATGTATGGAACACACACTTATGTTACTATTAACGATTAATCTACAAAAATCATTTTATTTCTCCTTGTTTCTGGCTTTTGTCCTCAAACTCGTAGGTCATTTCCAAGTGAGTAGGCATTGATGCATTGCCGGATCAATTAACTCCCATGCCATTATCAGCTGAACGAGATGACCGTTGTTATGATAATGACCGGAGAGTGAGAGAGAGAGACTAAAGGGCTTGACTTGTAAGGAGAATGATGGAGACCCATCAAAGCGATGACCCTCTCCGCCCTATAAGAAACATCAAATCAAAAAAAAAATCTGTCAAGGGTCTAACAAAAAAAAAAAACTTCTATTGTCCAAGTTTAGTGCTTTTTTTTTTTTCTTTCAAAATAATAAATTTTTGTTTGAATGACAGTTCATTTGAATTGTGGATTAAAAATTTCTGGAAGAAATCGCTAAAAATTATTAAACATAAGTGTGTGTAAGTTTATTGTTGATCTTGGTTCCCGGGAATCAAACCTAGGATCTCCAGCCTTTTCCAGGGATCGGTGTGCTATCCTTTGGAACCAGGACACCGGACCCTCGACCTACCATTATTTAATCATCTTCTTCTTCTTATTTATATAGTTTGGGAGTCCGTTTTGGCCAGCTGGCATTATTTAATCATAATTATTTAACTGTAAAAAAAAAAATGCGTAACAATTGAATTGTCCATACATTTGATGTGTAATCTACTGAATACTCCTGATGTTCCCAATAAAGATTAAATCAAGGATTTTTATGCCCGAGAAAAATTATTAAAAATTATTGAGGGATACACACGCCCGCAGCAGGTCTACATAGTGAACCTCGAGGAACACACAGGACACACAGGGATATACACGCCCCCACCAGGGACACACATTCTTTCTTCTGGTCACTTTCGATCTACTGTGTGTGTCCCTGGTGCGGGCGTGTGTATCCATGCGCATCGATCATTTTTAATTATTTTTACTCTGGTGGAAGTTCTGGCCCTCTTTCAGGATTTTTAGTATCTGATTTATGATAATTGTTTTGTTTTGTTGTATTTGTTATTGTGTTTAAATTTGTATTGCTGGACCTAGCCACCGAGGACTGGTGCCTCCAAGCGGGTCGTAATAAATTTATTATTTATATTCTATTATTTTTTTGTAATCTCTTTATTTTTAAACTTATTGTATTATTAAAATATTGTTTTTCTAGTTTTATAAATGGACCCTGTTATGCATTAGTGTGTCAAGCGCCAAAAAAAAAAAAATTAAAAATTGATTTAAGCACAGAATATTGTTGCTATAATTAATAGTTTTTTTTATGAAATATGTCCTAAAAAAATTTATATTTAATGTTACTTGATCAATTGACAAAAAAATTATATATTATAATCCAATGAAAATAAAAAAACTTTAATGTTAATTTTTTCAAAACTCGGTAGATGGCGCTTGTCACACTAATACGTAACAGGGTCCAAATAATGTATTTAGATTTTGTAACAAATTTTAGTCTAATGGCTTTAGCTAAAAGGACGAAAAAAAAATACAAGAAATCCGCCGAAGGTGGATTAAACAGCTAGTAGTATATAGATTTTTTTTTTAACAGAAAAAAAAATAATTTTTGTTAAATTCATGTTAATTAAATGAAGAAAAAAAATTTTTTTTTTCATTCTCTTTAAAAAACATAAGATTATAAATTTGAACATTTGCATTTTTAGGGGTGCTAATAAAATTTAGAGGCCCCCGCAGGGCTAGGCCAGGCCAGGGACACAGAGCCAAGTCCAAAAGTTCTCCCATTCACTCTGCGGGGTTGTTTGGCAGCCATTGTCACGGCCTTATCCAATTAAAACTTGTCTGATTTATTTGGCAAATCTTAAATGTTTGAAACGAGGGGGGGGGTTGTTGGGTTAAAGAGGGGGGGGTGGAAAGAGTCAGTGAATGAAGGACAACAGACAATTCTTAAAAATAAAACTTTTTTTTTTTTTTTAAACCACCAAACACGTTCTCTTTTTTTTTGCATTCGTTTTCTATTTTTTAAAACAAGTTTTTTTTTTTTTTCATCATCATCAACTTTGCATACTAAAATGTCAAATTTTATTTGGGTTTCATTGAAATGCAAATGTAAATTTATGTATTCTATTATTTTATATATATATATATATATTTTTTTTTCTTCTCTTTCTCTTTCACTTTAATTTTTTTTTCCTTCTTTCATCATATAAATGAATCTATATACCAAGTTTATCAAAAGTTTTGAATGAATGTCATATTTAAAAGTGTGTATAATGATTTCAACCAATTCAACATAATTAAATATCACAAATATTTGTAAATACATTAACATTAAATATGGTGAATTTATGTTTTTATTTCATCTTTAGTCGTCAACAAATTAGTTATTTAATTTTAAAAAAATTTAAATTTAGATTTTAGCATTTTACGTGCTGCAAATTCTAATGTGACTCTCAATCAGGTCTATTCGCTAAAAACAGACGTTAAAATTTAAAATAAACAAATGGGTGTTAAAAAGTAATGTAACCGTTAAAAAATGCTATTCAAAATCACTTCCTTGCCTCAAATAGATATTCTGTAAACAAAAATGTAAAGCCAAAGCGTTAACATTTAGTAAATAATGTTAAAAATTAATGTTATGTCTAGGGGGTGCCCTTAATGTTTTAACGTCGTGGTTAAAATAAAAATGGCGTCCTTAACTTAAAAAATAAAGTTATAATTTTGATTGCTTTGAAATAAAAGCAACATGTTAACGTCGCTGTTAAAACTTTGTTTAGCGAATAACATTTTTTTAACGCTGATTGTTTTTACATTAATTTTGACACCCATTTGTTTGATTGAGTTTTTTTTTTTTTATTATTATTATTTGCCTCCTGACCAGAGGTCTTTCTGCCAGTTTCTCAAAATACAAAAAAATCAAATATAGGCCTATACATTAATAAAAAAAAAACATTAAAAGTAAAAGTCCTAATTGAGAGAGTTGACAATAAGTCATTACCTCTAATCGACAATCTTATCAAAAATCTTGAATGAATGCCATAATTAAAAAGAGCACATTGTATGATTTCAACCATGATTCACCATAATATGACAAACTTATGTGCATCAATTAAATATCACTGGAAAATCACAAATATTTGTAAATACATAAATATTAAATATGGTGAATTTATGTTAACAAATTAGTTATTTAATTTAAGAAAAATTCACTCATTTTGTTTGAATGAATGTTTACTTTTATTTTTTTGCTTTTGTTGTGACCGCATTTTTGTTTTGAGATTTCATTTGTTTTTCTATTTGCTGGAATTTTTTTTATTCATTTCGCCGCGGTCATTCATCCCCATAACACGAATCAATATTATTTTAAAGAATTCTAATGTTTAAAAAAAAAATGAAAATGTATAAAAAGAAGTTGGGTGGTAATAATTAAAAAAAAAAAAACATAACATTACACAACATTGTACATTAATTTATCTACAAAATTGTGCTACAAAGTCTCTTATTAAAAGAATTAACACTAAGTCATTACATCACATCGAATATAAACTTCTCCATAAAACAAAAGGCCCCCCCGGGGGGGGGGGGGGGGCCAATCTTATTCAATATTTTGAATGAATGTCATATTTAAAATAAGTACAGTTTAATTTAGAAGCGATAATCCATTATCAGGACTAGTCTCTAAAAACAGACGTTACAATTTAAAATCAACAAATGGGTGTTAAAAAGTAATGTAAAAACAATCAGCGTTAAAAAAATTCTATTCAAAATACTTTCCTCAAATAGCTATTGTAAACAAAAATTTAAAAAAGGTTAAGATTTAGTAAATAGTAGTGTTAAAAATGAATACCATGTCTAGGAGGTGCCTTTAATATTTTAACCCCGTGTTTAAAATAAAAATGGCGTCCTTAACCTTAAAAAGTAAGGTTGTGATTTTGATAGCTTTGAAATAAAAGCAACATGTTAACATCGCTTTTAAAACTGTTTAGAGAATAGCAATTTTTTAACGCTGATTGTTTTTTTACATTACTTTTTAACACCCATTTGTTTATTTTTAATTTTAACGTCTGTTTTTAGAGAATAGACCTGAATATGTATGTCATATGTGTTATGTATAATACGTCAACAAATTATTTATCTCTTTAAAAAAAATATTAATTTTGATTTGTACATTTTACATTTAATATGACTTGATGGTAGACATTAAACGCAAAGTAGATTACATTAAAATTAATTTTATTATTTTAATTAAATAATTTTTTTAAATATAGATGATCTCATTTTTTTTTTTTTTTACTTTACACACATCAAGTTGATTTTGTCATGAAACAGCCTGTCATAATGAATACTCAAACACGAAACAAAATTCAATTAAATGGCTAACTACACTTGGGTGGTGGTGGTGGTGGTGACGCCGTCAACTTCCCGTAACATTAACATTAAAAGTGAATATAGTCTCTTGGACTAGAGAGAGTGGAATCATCTCCTTCTCCTTCACTGCAACTTGGTTTAACGTAACGACCGGCTAATGGTTTAAGCACGACCAGGCTACCTCTAAAACACACTTGCTACTTGTTTTTTCTTTTTATTTTTTTATTTCAAAATAAAAATCTTTTATAATGGAAAAATATTTTATTAATTCATTTTGTGTTATAAAAATAATTGATTTGTATTCAACATAAAATTATGTTTAATATTAATGTTTAAACATAGAGAATCTTGATCGAACTTTAAATCAGACTCTTCTTAAGATCCCCGATAAGAGGAGACGTAGCTTGTCGGATAAGCTGGGGCTTTTTTTTTTTTTTTTTTTTTTTTTAAACATTCACACTTTTTTTCTCATTCACACTCACATTCACACAGGCTTTTCGGCAACTTAGGCCATTTAAGACTTTGACGATAACCGTTGTAGAGAATATATCTATTGTGGGGTCAGGCATTTCTATTTAGCTAAATATTTTTCGAGATCTATTATTTGAAAAAGATAATAGTATTCAAAATACCTCGATTCGGACTTTAACTGAGTCATAGATATATTTAACAAGACATGTGAGTGTTCTTTATTGATGAGGCCAAACATCCCATGGCCCCCGGGAATCGAACCCAGGATCTCCGCCTTTCCGGGGCATAGGCGTGCTATCCATTGCACCAGGCCACCGGACCCTCGACCTGCACCAATAAAACTCACTTCCCCTTATATGCAGTTAGTCGCGCAAGTTACTAACTCGTAACGAATAGGTGAAAAACTTTAAAGAAAAATTTTCCACTTATTGGTGCAGGTCGAGGGTCCGGTGGCCTGGTGCAATGGATAGCACGCCTATGCCCCGGAAAGGCGGAGATCCTGGGTTCGATTCCCGGGGGCCATGGGATGTTTGGCCTCATCAATAAAGAACACTCACATGTCTTGTTAAATATATCTATGACTCAGTTAAAGTCCGAATCGAGGTATTTTGAATACTATTATCTTTTTCAAATAATAGATCTCGAAAAATATTTAGCTATAACTTAACCCCGCTGCCCTCTGGGCTTTGCTGCTTACAGTAGTGTGTTAGAGCAGATCCAGATATCTGTCCCTCTACTGGTTAACCAAGCAGCGCATAGGTGGAAAATTTTTCTTTAAAGTTTTTCACCTATTCGTTACGAGTTAGTAACTTGCGCGACTAACTGCATATAAGGGGAAGTGAGTTTTATTGGTGCAGGTCGAGGGTCCGGTGACCTGGTGCAATGGATAGCACGCCTATGCCCCGGAAAGGCGGAGATCCTGGGTTCGATTCCCGGGGGCCATGGGATGTTTGGCCTCATCAATAAAGAACACTCACATGTCTTGTTAAATATTTCTATTTAAGCCATCTGGTATCCAAATGGCTTAAATAAAATCATCGGACTGCCTGGGTCCGAACCCGCGACGTTTGGTATAGGAGGGAGGCGCGCTACCTACTACGCCAAACCCGGGGGCAAAGCTGGGGCTTAGTAATTCGAAGTAAAATTATACTCGAGCCCGGCTTGCCGTAAAAATGCAACCAAGTCAAGCGCCTCTAATGGAGCAATGGGAATATAATCCCCTCCAGTTCCTGGCATCTAGGCCCTGAGGGATGGCATTTCTAGATTGATCCTCTTCAGGGGCCTTGTACCCGGAGAGTGATACGGAGAGCACAATAGATCTATAAGGTCGCAGTGCAGGCAAGCCCCAGAACATCAAATCAAATCAAGATCCTCAATCAAACTGTCTAGTCAGTTTCTGGATCTAGTGATAGTGGTTTCAATGGATCTCTGCATTTGAACTTAAAACAGGATTTTGATTCTAATTTGGAACCATGTAGGAAGAATTCAGTCACAATTCATACTCTATTCAAGAAACCATTCGATAAGCAGTACCAGTTTGATAAAGAATCAATTTTTCAAATCATTCGCTAAAGAAACGCTAGTTAACCCTCTGCATTTAAACTTGGAACCCGATTTTGATTCTAATTTGGAACCCTGTGTGAAGAATTTGCTCACAATTTCAAGAATTTTATACGATATTCAAGAAACTGACCGATAAGCAGTTTCAGATTGATAAATAATCAATATTTCAACGACCTCACTAAACAAAGGCTAGTCTAACCCTCTGTACTTAATCTTAGAACCAGATTTTGACTCTAATTTGTGTGAAGAATCCGGTCCCAATTCATACTCTATTCAAGAAACTGATCGATAAGCAGTTTCAGACTGATAGAGAATCAATTTTCCACGACTGCTCTAAAGAATGCCTACTTAGTATAGGAAGGAAAAATCGGTTACATGCTTGACAGATCTAGAAGATGAATGTTAGAAGTTGGTCTGAAATTAAGGAAAAAAGAGAACCTAAGTCAGCTTCCTAACAGATTTACACTAGATGCAGGAAAAGAGGCCCAAGTCTGTTTTTGTCGCAGTGTGTTCACATAAGTCAGGAATATTTCGGTTCTTTGTTATAATCATATTTCGATGAGTGTTTACCTTCAAACAATATCAGACTTATCGAATCAAATAATTAAAATAAATTTTGTCCGTAAATTGAACCGAAATACTCATTCTGTCGTAGTTTTTTTTTAATTTCATTCAAATAATGAAGGCTATATATGCCGGCTATATTCTTGACTATGGCTGGGAGATGAGTTAAATTGTTAGAAATTAAGGAAAAGAGTCAGTTTCCGAAGCATTCAGTAAAGTCACGAAAGAGGCTCAAGTCAATTATGGTTGCAGTGGGGCCACATCCAGAAAAACAAGTTAGGAATATTTTGGATTTCCATTTAACTCCAATCTTGTAGAAACGATGAATTTTATGAGGTAATACTACGGGATTAACCAAGTTGGAGTAATTCCCTTTTTTAAGGCACTTAGGTCACCTTAAATTGGGCCATTTGTGTCTGTGAAGTGAGATTTTTTTTCCGACCTTTGGCAATGTTGAATTATTTGCTGCAAGCTGGACTCGAACCCGAGTTGTGTTCAGATCCATAATCCGTAGGTTATCCGACTTAGCCACTTGCCTCCCAAATTTCAGATCAAATAATTAGGTCTAATTTGAATTTAGTCCGTTTAACAGAAATACTCATTCTACCGTTTAATAAAGAAGCCTAAGCCATAAACGTCAATTTAGATTAAAAAAAAGAGTGGTTAGTAAATAATCAACGGATTATATCTCTATTATTACGATTTGGTTTTAATTAAAAAAGAGATGGTGATAAACTCGGCAGATTTTTTTACCCCTCTGGTATTTGATCGATTCTTTTTAAAGGCTTAATAAAGACTGTTCAATATGCGTTTGAGAGGGAGGAGGGAGAGCGTTAATTGTGATCTACATTAGTGTGTGTGTGTGTATGTGTGAATGTGTATCAGTGAATTACCTGCTGCTGCACCCTCTATCTCTTCCGTTTGCAAGCAGGATGAGATTGAATTTCCATTAGAGTGATGACCTCGTCAACAGATGTGGCCTTTTATCTCTCTCTTTTGAGGTTCATTAATTACACCGCACTACTAATTAAAATATAATTATATTATTAATATAATATCTTTTTAATTAACGTATTCCTGATAAGTTGAATATAACAACTTTGAGAATTTAATTAAAATCAAGAAATTTAATGATATTCTGAAAAAAAAAGACAAAAGGTATGGTTATGGTCACATGATGTATGTTTAATGCACAAACTTTGAACAAGTTATGAACATAGAATCTGAGATAATAGATTGGAAAGAAATACTTCGAAGTGAAAAACCCAAATTCTGAAAGATGGTCTTTTCTGTAGTATTAAAACAGTGATCGAACGTAACTGTGCCTGCAGGATCAACAAACATTTCGTCGTCGGTTCAATTTCTGCGTGGGTGAAGCTGTTCTTAATGATCTTAAGTTTTTAATATTATCCTTTTTCAATCTAACCATGTATGGACAGCATCGACGACGAATAAATTATAGTTGAGCAGCTACTCCACCACAATACTCCTCATGGTTCATGCAATGTTTCTAGTTTTCCGTTCCTAACTTTTGTTTTAAATATAATTTCTAAGGTTCTTTATGTTACTGTTCTTTCGTACCGCTTCACTACAATGCTCCTCAAGTTTCTAGAGGTTTACACTCCTAAGGTTTATTTTAAACCTATTATCTCAGGTTCTTTATGTTACTTTTCTTAAAATTCTTTTCGTACCGCCTCACTACAATGCTCCTCATGGTCTATCGCCATGTTTCTAGGGTTTTTCACTCCTAAATTTTGTTATAAACCTATTATCTCAGCTCCTTTATGTTACTTATTATCTCAGGTTCTTTATGTTACTTTTCTTAAAATTCCTTTCGTACCGCCTCACTACAATGCTCCTCATGGTCTATCGCTATGTTTCTAGGGTTTTTCACTCCTAAATTTTTATTTTAAACCTATTATCTCAGATCTCCTCTTTCTTTCTAACTAGAAATAGAAACCGTTCAGTTCTTATTTACTATTGAACCCTAATATAATAGCCTGGCGAATTTGCAAAGTTTCCTTTCAGAGCGTTTTAGCATACTCGTAGAATGAAAATAATTATCTTGACTACTGTTCAATCGCTATCTTTCAGAAGTCAAATGATCTCTCTTCCACTAACTTCTCCACGTCTCCGCGTTGCTGAGTACCATCCAATCAATTATTGGTTATATTAGTTAGCCTCAAACTTAAGGAATAATACCCGTATTCATAGTCATTACTTGAGGAACAAGGAATCCTTATGCCTATAATTATAAATGTACAGATATAAGGATTCCTTCTTCTTCAAGGATCGACTATGAATAAGGGTATAAGACGTGTCTCAAAGTATTCTTAACATATTCATAGTATCTAAATACTGTAATTGTCTTGACTAGTCAACTTCCACTACCTCCTCCACGAATCCAGGTTGCTGAGTACCATCCAATCAAAGATGTTCCTCTTGCTTATCATATATTAGTTACCCTCAACCTAAGGAGTCTCAATACCGACTGTGTCAGGCGAAGTACTACCTCTTAGGTCACTAGATTGAAAAACTCTTAAAACAATTTAGGGAATTTTTATATAAAATTTCTCCTTGCATTCCTAATACATTCCAAAACAATTATTCATTTATGAAATAAACCGATTTTTTTTTTGTTTAGTGTTCATTTTCAAATGAATTATATAAAGGCTACTAAATCTTTTGCTACATTAACGTTCCTAAATAATTCGCTACCCTTTTAGTTTGGCTTGTCAAGTGGTCAGAAATGGGTATGGGTGATCGAGTGAATGGAATAAGGGCGGTAACTGAAAAGGCTTCTCACCCCTTCACACACACACATCACATATTTAGGCTATCAGATTGCCCTAGAATGGAGAGAGAGAGAGAGTTGCGTTGCTAACTTGACTTAGTTAACTATCAATCCCTTTATATATTTCTAAAGGGATTCTCTTTCTCTCTAACTAGAAATGGAAACCGTTCAGTTCCTATTTACTATTGAACCCTATATAATAGCATGGGCGAATTTGCAAAGTTTCCTTTCATACACAATCAAATTCAAAGAGAATCAATTAACATCAATGGTGTGATTAAATGAAATTTGTCAATTATCGATTCAGAAATTAGTTATTAGGCATATAATACTGGGAATGGGCGTAACTAGAGAATTTGGTTAGGGGGGGGGGGGGGCATGGGACCAGCTATCCTCCGGGGGACCTGGAAAGTTCCATATTTTCTCAATTTTTCTTGGGGCAGGGAGCTTTCTGGTGGGGGGGCGGCATGATAATGCTCAGTTACCGGTTAATTCATTTTTTATATGGATTCCATACTTAAACGATCGATAGACCTCAACTTCCGAAGTCCGCCAGATTTTCTAGAAATCATCAAGTAGCCAACAGACTATAACTTCAACACTACAATTTCTATTTCTACTCCACCATGTGATATAATTTTTTATGTCTTTATACTGTGTCTATCAGCAACAAATAGGAGCCTAGTTATTAGGATAATCGTTGTAATAGGAAGAGGTTGAGCAAAAAAAAGGCTTTTTAAATAAACTCTTAATCCGGACGTTTAAGTCCTCTATCATCAGCTTCAACAGAAGTCATCAAACATTCACATAACATTTCATTATATAACATGGAATTACATTAATATTTAAGTATAAATGTGTTACATATATTACTTACAGTGATAAGTCTTAAATAGACATATATTGAACATTAATAATAGAGTTGTCTGGAGTAAATAATACAATTGATTGATATTACCAATGCATTTAGTCAGTGAATATTGGACAACTTAAATACATCAAGTGGGCAGAGAGAAACGAGTCAATGAATTAGTTTTTTAATTAACGTCTATATATAATTAAATTATTTCAAGAAAGATAAGGTTATAGATATTATGATTAAATTTATTTAAAATATTTATTTCTAATTATAAACCTTTTATTAAAAAAGTTCTCAACTCTCTTCGATCAAAAGGGAGAACATTTATTAAATTTTTACCTCCGTTATTTATATTATTATACGAAAAAGGAGTCAATTGTCACTAGAAGGGCAGTAAAAATTCCACGCTTTCTGAAAATTAAGGTCTATCTCATATTTTTATATAACATTTCTGTATCAACCTTTTGGAAAATGACACTGAACAAACAACTGTCTCCATGTTTTGAGACGGGGCACAAATTCGATTTTGGTAATATCAGACCCTGGAGTAGTTGATCATTTGTCCAAAAGGTTGATAGCAGAAAAATGTTATATAAAAATATGGAGATAGAGCTTAATTTTAAGACAGATTGCGTGGGGTTAAGCAATTTTTATACTGCCTTCTAAGTGACAATTGACTCCTGTTTTCGTATAATAATATAAATAACGGAGGTAAAAATTGTAATAAATGTTCTCCCTTTTGATCGAAGAGAGTTGAGAATTTTTTAATAAAAGGTTTATAATTAGAAATAAATATTTTAAATAAATTTAATCATAATATCTATAAGCCTTATCTTTCTTGAAATAATTTAATTATATATAAAGACGTTAATTAAAAAATCTAATTCATTGAGCTCGTTTCTCTCTTGTCCGCACTTGATGGTATTTAACGTTGTCCAATATTCACTGACTAAATGATTGGTAATATCAATCAATTGTATTATTTACTCCAGACAACTCTATTATTAATGTTCAATATATGTCTATTTAAGACTTATGCACTGTAAGTAATATATGTAACAATTTATACTGTAAATATTAATGTAATTGCCATGTTATAATAATGAAATGTTATGTGAATGTTTGATGACTTCTAGCTTGGAAGGCTGATGATGGCAGAGTGAACCTATGGAAACGTCCGGATTAAAGAGTTTATTTAATAATAGAGGTCTTTTATTTGGCTGCTAACCTCTTCCTATTACGAACGATTTATAATATTAGGCATATAATACTCAAGGGCGTAACTAGAGAATTTGGCTGGGGAGAAGGGTCATGGGACCAGCTATCCTCCTGGGACCTGAAAAACCCCATATTTTCCCAATTTTTCTTGGGGCAGGGAGCTTTCTGGGCACCCCCTAGTTACGCCCATGAGAATACTCAGTTATCCGTTAATTCATTTTTTGCATGGATTCATTGGCTAGGAAATTTCATTTTTAGTTCCAAAATAATAAATTCTTTTTTCTCCAACTTGTCGTAATCCATGTCAGCTGTTGAATAAATAAATAAATAAAAAAAAAATTATCGTTCGTTCTTGTTGTTGAGTGAGAGTTGTTGCTTCTTCTTCTTCTCACCCGACAACAACAAATAAACTTTGTTGCCTAACTCAAAATTCATGAAGATGAGTGTGTGTCCTCCTCGTCGTCATTCGTTGAAGATTTGATCCCATCCGGTGTTAAGAAGAAGAATAAAAAAAAAAAAGAAGAAATAAAGAATTAACCAAGTCATTTTAACAAGTTTTGCGAAATTGAAACAAAGTTGTTGTTGTTGTTGTTGGAGAACTCTGCTCATTTGCGCCGCTGTTGGCTAATGTGTTCCCTTTCTCTCTCTCACACCTGACCTTTTGCCTAATCAGGGTTGAGGAAAAGGATAAGGAGGTCCTGTCCTCAGGGCTAATAAAGCCAGCAACGCTCATTAGCATTTGAGGCTAATTACAAAGAGCAATTATTCTCCTAAAGTTAAACTATATATCTTATCAGATCATTTATTCCAAAAAATATATATTCTGGGTGCTACACATCACCCTTCTTCAGGGCGAAAAAGCGGATGCTTGCCAATACCACACGAGTAGTTCCTTATAACAAATAATCAATTTTGTTGCCCAACTCAAAGTTCCTTATAAAAAAATAACGTTACTTATAAAAAAAAAAATAACGTTCCTTACATTTTGTTAAATAACATAAGACATTAAAATTTAATCTTTTTACAAAGAAAGAAAATATTTTTATATGAAATATTCAATTTTATAGAGGAAATGTTTTATTTTTTATTTTTTGGTAATTCAGTATTCCAAGACGCTTTGGGTGCTATACATCACCCTTCCTCAGGATAAAAAAGTTCATCCTTATCAATACCACTTATTATGTATCTTAGAGTAGTTCCTTATAACAAATAACGTTCTTTATAAGAAAATAACGTTCCTTACACTTTGTTAAATAACATAAAACGTTATTTAAATTTAAAACTTGATATTTTTTACATAGAAAAAAAGAATTTTTGTATAAAATAATTAAATTTATAGAGAAAAAGAAATATTTTTTGTAATTTTTTGGCAATTCTGTATTCCAAAACATTTTGGGTGTTATACGTCATCCTTCCTCAGGATAAAAAAGTTCATGCTTACCAATATCACTTATTATGTATCACAGTGTAGTTCCTTATAACAAATAACGTTCCTTACACTTTGTTAAATAACATAAAACGTTAACTTTAAAACTTTATATTTTTATATAAAATAATTAAATTTATAGAGGAAAAGAAACATTTTTTAAATTTTTTTTGGCAATTCTTTCACTTTGCATTTTTTACATTTTTGCCGCAACATAAAAAATAAAATTAAAAAAAAAAAAAAAAACAAAGTTCACTCGACTGGGAACAAAATGAATATTTTTTTTTTTTTATTAAAAAATACTTGAAAATTAATAAATTTCAAACGGAATAAAAAATTTCTGTTATTTAACAAATATGAATTTTATTGTTTTTCCTCCCTTTCTTTTTTTTTAATTCATAATTTAACCCTTGAAAAATAAAATAAAAAAAAAGAAATTTAATCTGTCAATTAATTTTGTTTTGTTTATAAATCTCAATCATGAATTAGTTTCAAAAAATCGTATGTTTGGGAAATTGCCAGGAAATTGTGGATGAAGAAGAAGGGTCGGGTATGGTGGACGAGGAGGGGGTTGGAAATAAAAAAAAAAAAAAAAGAAAATGGTTTTCCATAGAGAAGCAACTTTTGATATTACAGTCGTCGTTTTCTAACGAGTGAAAGGGAAAAGTAGAAGAAGAAATAGAGGGAAAGAGAAAAGAAAGAAAGAATTGGGATGTTTGTAAGTGGGAAAGAGACATAAAAAAAGAGAGAGCTTCTCGTATTTCGACATTCAAAACTCAAAAAGTCTTTTAATGTCATTATAAGCGAAAAATGATTCTTAGTCTAAAAGATAAAAATCGCAGGAGAGGAAAAAAACTTTTGGAAATTTCATTTTCTTAAGCATATATGAAACACTAAACAGTCTGGTGCTTTAAAAAAATGGCCTTTATATATGAAATTATACAAATGTATTTTTATACAATAAAATAAACCATTAAATATATCAAATAGCATAATTAATTGATGTCAGAATTGTTTAGTAACGTTCCATAACATTTTGTTTAATAGCATAAATACGACAACTCTGGTTCAAAAAGCTCTCTACCACTAATCGACCTGCTATATGCCTCATCAATAGAATTCGAATCAACAATACCAACCGCCAGAAGCGTCATTTGGGGAGGCGGGGGAAGGGGAAGAAAATTTTAAGAAAAAAAAATTTGCCTCCCTCCAAGAAAAATGTGAAATGGCGCTACTGCCACTCGCACATCTATTCCTGTACCGGTTTTACCAGTCCGAAAACACCTCTTCATTTATTACCCTAAAATTAATAAAGAGCGCTCAATACTTAAACAATCGATAGACCTCAACTTCCGAAGTCCGCCAGATTTTCTAGAAATCATCAAGAAGCCAACAGACTCTATAACTTCAACTATTCTACAATTTCAATTTCTAATCCACCATGTGGTGTTTTGCTCCACCATGTAATATTCTACTCCGCCATGTGATATTCTACTCCACCATGTAATATTAAAATCTTTTATGTTCTTATACTGTGTCTATCAGCACCAGAAAAAAAAAAATAGCCTGGAACTCAGCACAACTCAGTTTTGTTAGGATTTATTCTCCATTCCTTTTGTTTTAGATGTGTTTATTTTTGTTTATATATATTTTTTCACTTTTGACTTTTGATTTTACATATATTCTTTGTAAACACTTAAAAATATTCTTAATATTCATTTTTTATACTCTTTTTATTGTTTATACGAATGCTTTCTTTTATATACGTATATCTATTTTTGTATTTTTGTATATAGCCTTGTTATGTAAATACAATTTTTGATTATGTATTTTTTATAAATATATATATTTTTATTATATTTCAATAAAAAAATACTGTTTTTTTTTTTTTTAAATAATGTTGTTTCTAATATGTTTTAGAGTGTTTTCTTATAATGTTGTTCCCTATTCATGTTTTTGTATATTATGTTCTATTTTTTATTGTAAAATGTTTATGTAATGTTTATGCTGTATTATATTGTCTAAACTGCCAAGAATAAATAGGAAAAAAAAAATCTTAGAAAGGAAACTCTAAACGTCATACAATCGAGATAATTAAATTTGATTCTCCTTCCTTCTATCTATCTAAACAATAATTCTAGCTATGTTAATGGCAGATTCCAAATCTAACCACGATATATTGTTGAATAATTTACAATCCCCTCTTAATTGAGAACATAGCTATTTAATTGTATAGGTACCATCTTAAAAAAAAAGACAATTAATTCTAGCCCATAATCAGAGTCGTAATGTAAATATCAATTAACAACTCCCAGGTTGATAAATCAAACAGACCAACGTTTTGATCTTCATCAGGGTCAGTTGGTGGTAAAAAATTATTTATGGTTTACAGCTCTGGGATTAATCCATATTCTCTGATATTAGAAAACAGTTTGATTACGTCATCTCAAAATACTAAGAAAATAACACCGTTTTTTTTTCTTTCAAAACTACTTGCAAAAAAATTGTCTTTTTTTTTAGTAAACAAGTATTTAAAGAAAGATTCTAAATAAGGAATAGAATAAATTAAAAGCATTTAAACAAGTATTTTACGGTATTAACGACTTTTTTCTCCACTCTTCTTATCGGTCTGATTCTAAGTAAATTTATTTATTTAGTCACTATTTTTTTTTCTTCTTTTTGGAATTTTAAATGAGATACTTATTCGAAAAAAATCAAGATAATGATTGTTTATAGCCTAATACAGATTATAGAAAATGTTTTTTTTTTTCACACTAAAATAGTAGAAAGAAAAAATCCGCCATTGCAGCTAAAATATTCACTTTATTATGGGTATTAATTGTAATTCCACTTCTATAATCAGAGGATATTAATCTAAAATGTTCAAGTCAAGAGTGAAGCTTTATTGTACTTTATAAACATAGGTTAAGTTATGTTGTATGTATAATAAACATAATGTTTGTTATACATACAACATAACTGAAATAATTCCTTGATTTTAGATCCTTTATTGATTTTATACTGAGAATATACACAAGAATTATTAATAATAAGATGCCTTGACATATTAATTAGAGAGTTAATTAATTCGGTTCGCTTTAAGGATTACCTACCGACTTCTAACGCTAGAGAGAGAGAGACCAATGTTTATCTTTATTATAAATTATATGTAAGGGAGTCAAAATAAATGGCTAATGGCGGAAACATGAGATGGGCTGTCCCCTCCCTGGAGGCAGCCAGGCGCCTCCCAACAAACCGGAATGAATTAGTCTCCCGGGTCTCGGTCGGTATCAAGAAATTATTTTTTGATTTAAATACAAGATCTCTGCTCTTTTCATCCAAATTATTATACTATCATGTTTGTTTTTTTATTTTTTATTTCTTTTTTTAAATTATAACCTCGTGTAACTTCTTATTTTTCATTTTAAACCGGTTGAAAAAGAAAAACAAATATTTTGAATTACATTTCATTAAAAAAAAAAAAAACTCGCTAAATTTATTTATTAAATTTAAAATAACAGAATAATGGAAAGAACGCCGTCTAACGAGATTTTGATGGATTTTCACGTTTTAAGGTCCCCTGAATCCAAAAAGTGGTTTTCGCGACATGGTCTATCTGTGTGTCTGTCTGCCTGTGAACAAAATATCTCAGGAACTAGAAGAGCTACGAGGTTGAAATTTTATAATTAAGTTAGTCACCCTCCCAAGGAGTGAAAATAAGCTTTTGAACAATATCGGCCAAAAAGTAC
>JAKCPI010004800.1:0-14827 GCA_023213315.1 Euborellia annulipes
AAATATAAAATTTCGTAGCTCAATTCCTTCATGCTTTAAATTGAACCCAGACAGACAGATAGAAAGACAGACCATGTCGCGGAAAATCTCAAAACGTGAAGATCCATCAAAATCTCGTCATCAAATTTTTGACATGAATCCAATATTCCTTTTTCTCTCTATATATATTAGCATATATATATAAAAAGGTACTCAGAGTGTCCTCACTGACATACATGAAAACAAGATTAAAAGGAAGATATCTTTATGCATTGTTTGTCGACTTCAAAAAGGCCTTCGATTCCATTGAACACCAACAACTATACCAAACCCTTTACAGCCTCGGCGTAAGCGGAAAAAATTATAAAAATAATTAAGGATATATACAATAAAGCAACAATGGTAATAAATTGGAAGGAAGAGAACTCTAGGGAAATTAAAATCTCCAAAGGAATCTTACAAGGGGATGCAATGAGCCCATATCTATTCTCATTATTTATAAATGACCTGGGAAAATATTTTAGAGATAAGGGACACAAAGGGGTTAGCATAGACGGCAAAAATGACATCATAGAATTACTCTTCGCGGATGATCTGGATGCTGATGACGGATACAGAAATAGAAATGAAAAGAATAATCACGACTTTAGAAACCTACTCAAGAGAGAAAAATATTCAAGTTAATCTCGACAAAACCAAAATCATAGCTTTTAGAAAGAGCACGAAGTGTAAGAAGTTGGAGGAATTTACATACAACGGGAAGAGGATAGAAGTGGTTGATCGGTATACTTATCTTGGTGTACCATTCTCTTCCACGTGTAAGTTTAACCTGGCAACGGATAGCTTTATAACAAAAGGAATGGCAGCATTTAATAACGTCAGGAACATTTTAAGAATGTCAAAATCTGATACTTGGGAGTCTAAAATTAGATTAATAAATACAATGGCGAATACAGTAATGTTATATGCCGCAGAAGTATGGGCTTTAAACTACAGAAACAAACTGGAACAAATGCAGAATAAATTTGTAAAAACATTACTACAAACACCAAAAACTACCCCAAATGATTATCTATTCCTGGAAATGGGAACCAATGCAATACACATATCAATCATTAAGAAGGCTTTAAGATGGTGGATCAAATTGAATGAAATGTCTGAAAACAGAACACCTAAGCTATGTCTGAAGAGATTGATATGTCTAGACACCAACCCCACTAGCGGAAATCAAAGCTTAAATTGGTTCACGCAACTAAAAGAAATACTGAAGACAATAAATATCCAGCCTGAAAATATTAATAATAAAAACTTTAATACCTTAATAGACCAATTTGAAGCATCTAGAAGACAAGAAATAGTGACGAGAGTACACAAGGGAAAATATAACAGGCTCTATAAGGATCTCCACCCCGAGAATGGACCGGCGAAATATCTGCTCTTGAGATGCCATATAACAAAACATAAAATAATCGCGCAACTAAGACTGGCAAATGAAAAGTACTATATACAGCTAATTTACAAGGATCAAATGTGTAGGATAGACCCAAGTCAGTATTGTACCCTATGCAACAAAAAAGAAAGGGAAAATCTAGAGCACATAATGTTAAATTGTCCAATGTACCACACCTCTAGGGAGAGATATTTAAAAAAATATCAACCCAATTTATTAAGTTTACTAGATGTAGGAGATATGAAAAAACTAAATGATGTTTTCTACTACACAGTTGAGATGATAAAAAGGAGGGGTTATGTTTGTAAGGTGGATAAAGGGAGACTCTCTTGGTGTAAAGATTGTGTATCTATATGTATGTATACAGTATAATGTAAAATTATATTTCAAAACATGTAAAAAAAAATAAGAAAAATGGCCATAAATGTCTTAAATATGTATATGAGAAACTCACTCATTTGTATAAGCAAAATGCTAAAACAAATAAATGCTTATTATTATATATTATTATTATATATATAAAGGTAAGAGAAAGTAAGTAATCCAAGTGTGGGAGCTCTAGGCTTTGAGCTAAAGTAAAAGACAGTTATATCTCAACTACAAAAACAATAATTAAATTTCTATCCAAGAAATTTTTTAATTATTTATATTGCAAAGTCCGGGTAGGTGATCACCAACCATCATAGCATGTTGAAACATGTCCCCTTCTTAGGCCGACTGCCCTTCACAGTTTACTTTTTTTTTTTTTTTTTGTGACCACCTAAGAAGATCTCTCTGACTTCTTATGCGTTTCATGTATTTTTAGAGATGACATCTAAGACACATTACACGCTTGCGATGAAATATTAGTCTTTTAAATGGCGTGCCCAGAAAAAAAGGTTCGGGGGAAGGGGGAGGGTTGAAATAAAGATCAAGACAAATTCTTTATTAAAATCGGTTTTTTTTTTTCTAAAATACTCTCTTATTATGATAACCGCTGGTAAAAATATTTTTCTCTCTACTCTGGAAACCAGCTGCGGGGTGGACATCATACAAGACGTTCAGGGGCATGGGCGTCCGCAGGGGGGGCAACCAGGCACTTGCCCCCCCTGGAAAATTAAAATGATACAAAAAATGTATAAAACAAAAAAAAAATACAAAAAAAACCTTTCACAGTATACATCCACCTTGCCGCGGTGAGAAAGCTTTAAATACTAAGAGATGTATAACATTATTAATATCAAAATATTCAAAAAGTTTTTTTTAACTTATCTGGAAGTGACTTGCCCCCCTGCAAAAAATCCTTGCCTTGCCCCCCTGCAAAAAATCCTGCGGACGCCCTTGTTCAGGGGTTCGCGTTTAATTGAATTTAACATAAATAGCGATGTCTAAAATGCCGAAAAAGATCTTAAATTTTCAACAATGTTTATGAAATTTCATTAAACTCAAAATTACAAAAGTATGTAAACTAAATAAGAGAGTAAAAATCAATGAAATCAATCTTCAAACAAATATTTGCGAATAAAATATTATTTTTTTTTTTTTTGGACTAACGATAAGAAAAAAAATTAGGAAAATCAAATACAGGGTGTATCAAAAAGGACTTTGAAAATTCATATTAATTTATTCTTTTAACCTGCAGACATGGTTTTAGCGTCATTTTCAGCATAATTTTGACTTACGTAGTACGTGAGTACACCAAACCATTCTTTTTCCAAGAGAAAACTATCAACACTCCAAAATATTCATTTAAATGCAAAGTAAGATTTCTCTGAGTGGGTCCTGATGCCCTAAAACGTACAGAAAAAAAAAATTGAAGGTTAGCGATTAAGAAAAAAAACATTGTATGCATTATTTTCAAAATCTGAGCTCTAGTTATAATTATTGTAAAAAATATTTAAAAATAAATACAGTAAAAAACCCCTCTTATCGGACCACCCGATCCTTGGATTAACCCGCCTATAGCATTATAAATTACATATATTTATCATAGGGTCTGCGCCCCCTGGTCCCCCTTGCTTGCCTCCGGAGAGCAATTGCCCGCCTCAGGCAGCTAGTGAAGAGGGAGTGGAGAGTTTGTTTACTCGCTTGCTTCTCAGACTATTACTTTCTCTTACCTCTATATATATGTTAATATATATATAGAGAGAAAGTATTGGATTCATGTCAAAAATTCGATGTCGAGATTTTGATGGATATGCACGTTTTGAGGTCCCCTGAATCCAAAAAAGTGGTTTTCGCGACATGGTCTGTCTGTCTGTGGGGAACAAAATATCTCAAGAACGAAAAGAGCTAGGAGGTTGTAATTTTATATTTAAGTTAGGCATTCCCCTGGGACGTGACACGAAGTTTTTGAACAAAATCGACCAAAGAGTACTAATACTTTACTGATGTACGTTTTCAGTTTTTTTCGATTTTCTCTAAATTCGCTCCAACAATTTTTTTTAAATTCAAAAATCAATTATTTTTTAGATTCTCTTTAAACAATTTTTCACCGAAACCTCGGATTAACCGGCCAAACGGGTATCCGCCCAGGATCTCGGTCCCAACTGGTTAAGAAGGGTTGTACTGTACAGCTGACAGTGAAGTGCCGTTCTTAATAAGACCAGAGTGAAATTTAATTCCCCGAACTACAACGTAATTATTAATGCAGAGCAGCAGTCTCTTTTGAAAAGTAAAAAATCTCACTAAATTGAAAACATGGAGGGAGGAGGGAGTCTGAACATTTAATTAATCACGTTTAGAGGTTTGAAATCTAAACGTAAAGAAAAGAGACAGAGATCTTGTTATCATTAAAATAAGTATTTTTCTCTCTCTCTCTCACTCTCTCTATGTCACTTAACTTGAAAAGAATGTTATTTTTCGCCGTAGGTCGTAAACATTGAGAAGAAAATACGATGACAAATGGCAGCAAAACGAAAAGCGAGAGCACTCTGTCTGTATGTTTGTCTCTTTCTCTCTCTCTCAGGGTCTGTTGTGTGTGTGTAATATGATGTGAAGGGTGTGGGTGGGGGGGAAAAAATACGATGGTCCCTTCCTTCACTTTTCGGCTCATTCTCTATGGCCCTTTGGAGAATGAAAGGGTTTAAAAAAAAATGGAGAGAGAGAGAGAGAAGATATATATGCCCTTTTTCTATATTTCTTTTCTACCTTCACGTGAAAGCAATGGAATGGAAAAACTCATAAATGCCAAAAGGATACAAAATTTTTTTTGTAGATTATTTTTCATATAGAATACAATAAATAAATTATTATTATTTTGTGGGGGGTGGAGAGAAGGCAGGATGTTGATTAGTCATTGATTTTTCAATAAATTATTATGGTTTAAGGGGTGAAAGTGAAAGAAAAAATCTGGTGTGACTTAACGCACAGCACATAATTTTCTCCTCTCTTCGGTAATCGAAAGTTGTGTTCTGTGCTTGCACACCAGATTTTTTGTGTCGATATATTAGAATTCAAGATGTACATTTTTTTTTTTTAACACTCACACTTTTTTTCTGATTCACACTCACACTCACAGAGTCTTTTCGGCAACTTAGGCCATATAAGACTTTGACAATAAGCGTTATTATTTATAATATCTATTGGGGGTTCAGGCATTTCTATTTAAGCCATCTGGTATCCAAATGGCTTAAATAAAATCATCGGACTGCCTGGGGTCCGAACCCGCGAATTTTGGTATACGAGGTTAGTACTCTAACCTCTACACCAAGCCCCGAGGGCAGTAAATAAATTTTTTTCAAAAAAACATTCACATTTTTCTCATTCACACTGCACACCCTGCGGCAGCTCAGGCATATGAGGCTGAGCGCCGTTATTTATGAATTTATATATATGGGGTCACATTTTTTTCATTTGGTATCCAGCAGTAAATAAATTATCAATACTATATTCCAATCCAGGGCCTGCTTGAAGATTTGTTTTACATTCATAGAATACATCAATGCAAAGAATACATAAATATTTCTCTATACATTTCCTCTGGGAGAAATTGTAACTTTAAGAATTAATAACTCAAAAACCGGAAGTGCTAGGGACCAAAACCTATATTTCCCTGAACCAGTTTTTTATGCTGAATACGTGGGGGGGGGGGGAGAGGGGGGGTTGGGCACGGGCCCTTTGGGATTCATTTCTCTTAATAAAAAGTTGGGGTGGTCCCTCCTCGGGCAGGCCCTTTATAAAAACTCTCATAAAGGGGGTAGGGAATTTTTCTTTCTTCTGCTTTCTCTCTCTCCCTCCCTCCCCCCCCTATATGTAATTATTATTTTCCTAGGACCTTTAGTTCAGGCAGTACTTTTTATGCGTACAAACGGACAGACAGACACCGGAGTGTCTGCATAAACTCTCTCCCCCTTAGTACTACGTACAGTAAGAGCTAAAACTGTTTCCCTTCTAATTAAATTAAATTATTAATTTAAATCAAAATCGTTGTAGTGAATTTTGAGAAAATCAAAAAAAAAAAAAAAAAAACTAAAATGGATCGAATACTTTCTATCTATATATTTCATATATAGGGTAAGAGAAAATAAAAAGTATATCATTTGTCCGATTTGATTAAAAATCCTCGAGAAAATAAATCGTTCTTTAAAATGTATATTCTCATTTTGCCCTTGAAATCTTTTGAAGCACACTTTACTCTTGTACTTTATAG
This sequence comes from Euborellia annulipes, assembly GCA_023213315.1. Classification (NCBI taxonomy): domain Eukaryota; kingdom Metazoa; phylum Arthropoda; class Insecta; order Dermaptera; family Anisolabididae; genus Euborellia; species Euborellia annulipes. Next base: position 6,060 of record JAKCPI010004800.1, read on the forward strand.
GAAAAATAGGAGAAATGGTTCCCATGGTAACAAAATATAAATATTTTCGCATGTTTATAAATTTTACATCTTTAATTCAAATGTGCCGTTCTGTCGGAAACTAAACATATCACGGCACAAAACATCTGGTGTGACAATCACAGAACATAACTTTCGATTTCCGAAGGTAAGAGAAAGTTGTGTGCTGTGCGACGAGTCACACCAGATTTTTAAATTTTAAATCATATGGCCAAGTATAGATATTTATATAGGATATTATTTCGCTATATACTGGTATATCTATGAGGTCACCTATCCAAGGTTTAGCAATACTTGGTCTCGCTTATCTTTCAATTCTCACTCTTTTTTCGCTCAAAGAGGGAATTTTATTTATTTATTATTTATTAATTGGCTTATTTATTATTAACCGTTAATGGGGGAAATAAATTATTATTTCCTATTAATCGATAATACTATAATAAATATCAATGAGCCGTGTATGTGCACTTTGACGTCAGAGCCAACATTTTGTTTATGTTCCCATAAGAGATATAGAGACAGATATACGACAATAATTAATTTTTTTATGAAATATAATTACTAAAAAAAAAAAAATATAAAACAAAAACGAATACATGTTTAAAACAGAACAAAGAACATTAAAAATGTTATTTTTAATGACTTTTATTTATTAATTTATTAAGTTGGTACTAGCTGCAACGCCCGTTACTGAGTTAACCCCTCCACCTTGAAAATTCTTTTTGATTGCAAAGCATCATTTAGAGAGGGTAATTTCGTTTAAAAATTTGCAGCGGCAACTCCAATATGTACGGTATTCTAAAAACCCATGAGAAAATATATCAGAAACTTTAAGACCTATAAAATTCCGAACGATTATTATTATAAATTATTGCCGTGAAATAATACCGCACTTCCGTGTTCCGACTACATTTCTACAGTTCTTGAAGAAGCCGGAATTGCAAACCCTCATAGAACTTTTCAACTTCATTTCAGCATCTCAAATCAAGCTATGAAATATATATATTGTAAATGAGTAACATGTTTATTATTGTAATTTAATTTTGTATATATTGTGTATTTGTATTCATGTTAAAAAAAAAAAATGCACAAAGCATGGTATAAGGGCCGATGGCCTCTGGCTGAGGGCCGTATAAATGAAAAAAAGAAAATAAAAGCTATAAAATTTTAAGAAAAATTATCAGGTTTGTTACTTCCTTTTTTTTAAATAAATTGTATTGAATATCTTCTACTCCCGAATCCATCTGATATATAGGCTCTTGAATTAATTAATAAAGTTATGAATAAAAAAATCTGGTGTGATTGGTTGCATAGCACACAACTTTCTCTTATCTTCGGTAATCGAAAGTTGTGTTCTGTACTTTTCACACCAGATTTTTTGTGTAGACAGAAATATTTATATTTTGTTACCATGGCAACCATTTCTGCTATCCTTACTATGAAGTACAAGAGTAAAGTGGTCTTCTGAGAGCAAAATGAGAATATACATTTTAAAGAGCATCTAAAAAATGATTGATTTTTTGAATTTTAATCAAAATCGTTGGAGGGATTTTTTGAGAAAATAAAAAAAAAAAAACTGAAAAAATACATCAGTAAAGTACTAGTACTCTTTGGTCGATTTTACTTCAAAGCTTATTTTCACGCCTCAGGGGGTTGCCTAACTTAAATATAAAATATCAACCTCCTAGCTCGATTCCTTTATGCTTAAAATTGAACAGACATACAGACAGACCATGTCGCGAAAACCACTTTTTTGGATTCAGGGGACCTCAAAACGTGAAGATCCATCAAAATCTCGACATCGAATTTTTGACATGAATCCAATACTTTCTCTCTATATATATTAACATATATATAGAGGTAAGAGAAAGTAATAACAGCTAATGAATGGTTTTTACTTTCTCTTACCTATACATATATATTATATATAGAGAGAAAATATTGGATTCATGTCAAAAATTCCATGCCGAGATTTTGATGGGTATTTTTTTTATCAAATATTAATTAAATGTTTAGTTCCTACATGCCATTAAGAAAAGCAATGGTCGCAATGGTTTATATCCACTACTCCAATAGGCCGAGGATTTATTTTCCTCTTTTTTTTTTGGGGGGGGGAACAAATAATTCGATATTGTTCATTTTTGAATTAAACTTTAAACTCTCTCTTTCCTATTATTATATTATATTAACTTTATGAATTTTCTTTTCTTTTCAGGTGAGTAGTTGTTCTCTGCTTCGACTCCGATATCTGATTTTCTAGATCTATATTTAGAGAGAGAGAGAGAAGAGGATTCCTATTAAATGTAAGTCTCTTGTGTTTCCATACCATTCTATTTCTCCCTCCCCTTTTGTGCTCTCTGACGTCACTTCGCTTTGCATGTTCCAAAAGTATAGCTATATTTATTATTATTATTTTGCTTAAAAATATTATATTAAACCTTGGGCTTTTATGTCGAAATGAATCGATTATCTAGAGACCTGGGAAGGAATTTTAAAGAAAATATACGTTTTCTTATTATTTTTACTTTCCCTTAATATAATATTTGTAAAGTATGTATTATGTATGTTCTGACAACTCTCTTTTTTTTTAATATTTTGATTTCATATTCGTTTAGGACAGGGGTCGGCAACCTATTTTAAGCAGAGAGTCTTTTTATTTAAAATAATTTTACAAAATCTTACCAAGAGCCGAATCTGACCTTTATAAAAATATTTTTACTAAGGCGACAGTCTTATATAATTACGAACTTTACTTTAATATAAATCTAATCAATTTCAAACCTATCCCATTTAAAATTCTTTATAAAAAAATATTTTTACTTTAATAAATGAAATTTCCATTTGCTTCAAGAAAATTAAAAATATATTTTGGTCAGACTCAAGAGCCACACAATTTGTATAAAAGAGCCGCGGATTGCCGACCCCTGGTTTAGGACATAAAAAAAGTGATTTTGATTTTTTGCTATCATCTTCATCATCAAATTATGGAGTCAGGGAACTCAACTAACAGATCTGTGACAATCTCATTGGAATATTTGAAATTATTTTATATTAACTGATGATGGCATAATTTAATTAAAGCCGAAGCATTTTCTTTTATTAGGATTTTCATTCGTTAGAGGTTGTCCTCATTGACTGACTTCCGCTCCGTTTATTGGTGTAATCGTATTTAACTGGCGATTGGTTATAGTTACCGGGTAAAATTTAAAGGGGATGCTGGGAACCTTCCACCCAAAAAAAAACAAAGCTTATTCTTTATTAGAGGTTTCTTTTCTTTTTGAAGAATTTCCTATTTTATTTTAGAAGCCATTTGCCTCTTCCTTATCTATTTAATAAATGTAAATTATCTGGATTTTTAGATAGAGGATTATAACCGAAGATAATAACAAGAATGATTAAGGGTCTCTGGCTATACGTGATAATTTCCATTAGTTTATGTTCTATGACCCATTAAAAACAGGTGATCATTTCAAATTACAACCAATCACTCGCTTTTTTAAATGCTAAATTGTTGTATAGTCACCTGGCTCCAAATAAGGGACGTCATTTCAGTTTTTGTTTCGGTGGCGGGGAGAGACATAAAGAAAAAAATCTGGTGTGACTGGCGGACAGCACACAACTTTCGATTACCGAAGATAAGAGAAAGTTGTGTTCTGTGCTTGTCACACCAGATTTTTTTGTGTCGACATGTATTTAGCTTCCCACAGTAAGTACAGTACATTCGATTTTCAAGATGTAAAATTTATAAGAAAGGGAACATATTTATATTTTGTTACCATGGCTCGTTAGAGCGAATTTTTTAAAAATTGATTAAATTTTGATTCTGATTTCTTTCCTGGCTGCCATCCTACTCATATTCCCATACAGCTTGGAATATTGCAGCAACATTGCGAATCATGCATACTAGTATATTGCCAATATTGCAGGAATATTGCACATCTTGGCAATATAGCAGCAATAATCCATGCTAATAGTAATGTTGCTGCAATATTCCTATGTCCGCCTCTTTGAAACAATGCAGGAATATTGCGGCAATATTCCAGGCTGTCTGGGTTTGTTAATTGTATAGTCATCACCTCACTATTATCAGTAATCCATTTTGTTCTATATTTTAGGGCAAGTAGCACCCTCACCACGGGTCCTAAACAAGTTTTTTTTTATTATTATTATGCCGGGTGCCAAAGGCACTGCACAAGTTGCTAAACAATCAGAGCCTTTTTTTATAATAAAAAACACACTTTTTTCCCATTCACACACACATACACCCAGTCTTTTCAGCAACTTAGGGCATATAAGACTTTAAACGATACTCGTTATTTCTAAATATATCTAGTGGGGGTCCAGGCATTCTTATTTAAGCTATTTGGTATACAAATGGCTTAAATAAAATCATAGGATTGCCTGGGATCCGACCCCCGACCTTTGGTATACAAGGCAAGCCCCGCTACCAACTACACCAAGCCTGGGGGCAAATCAGAGCCTTTTGTTTTACTAAAGTTCATTAGTTGCATTCTTTGAGATCTTTTAATTCAAATTCCTTCAGAACACAATTCGTAGTTCCTACCTCATCTCTTCTATTGATCCAGAGGCAAATCCCTCTTCCAAATGACACCTCTACCCATAACCTTTTTTTTTTTTTACTTCTCACACAAATTCCCTCAACCACCTCTTCTAAAATAGCCATTACGATAAGCTTGAAGATAAGCCTCAGCTTATTTACTTCCGCCCCCCCTCCCCGAAAATTTATTTTGGATCCGCTCTTGGCTGCAGGCTGTCCACTTGTGAACTGTACTCCTCAACAAGTGTGAACGATTTTTGACGACATTTGGCTACTAAATTGCTCGCTAGTCGACTAAATACTAGCGTAGTGTGAACGAGGCTTTATTTATCCATTGAGTTCAAAGGGAAAAATTAAAAGAAATAAAATATTCTATTTATACAGTATTTTTTGTTGACTTGGGAGGCTCAACTTATTTCTCTCTTCACTTGATTCTTGTAATATTTTAATATGAAATTAACTAAAAAAAGGTTCTTTTAGAGAGAGTGGTAACAAAAAAAAAATAATAATTATATAAATTCATTTTTTATTCTCAAAGAGATTTATTAACATTAGCTACGTACTAAAATAATCCTTTCTCTCTCTGTTTTATTATTTTACCTACGAACACTTTATTTTTATGCTAATTCTAATTCGAGGGATTATTATATGGATCAAAGGCATATGTTTTTATTAAATATATAATAATTCTGATTTAAGTTTATGTCCTTATCTTAATAATAATAAAAAAAAATTTTATTTTATAAAAGCTTTTTATACCAACGATATATTTTTATTATAAATATTTTTATAAATTTATTTTTTTTTTACTCTGCAGCATTAATAAAGAGATGATCATGAAAAGTTTAACCCCCTCCACATTTATATTCTATGGGAGTTTTTTTTTTTATATAATTTTATTTAACGTCTTTTTCGACATCGAAGGCCATTTAGCAGAGGCGGAACTAGGAACTCCTTTGTTATAGGGAGTCGGGGGCAAAATTTAATTTGCCTCCCCCCTCCTTAAAATTTCTTATACAAAATTCATATAATTTTACCTTATTTTTTTAAAGTGAAACTTTTATTTGTTGGCCTCAAATTTTTTCCGCTCTTTTATCAGCATGTCGCGTTAAAAGCCGTGACGCCAAAGGCCGTGACGATACAAACGATGACGTCACAAGCCGTGACGACAAAAAAAGAAAAATTCAAATTTAATATATATGACGAATTATAAAAAAAATAATTGTGAGATATAGTATAATTAGTGAATTTTTAAATTGATAAAATATTTTTTTTTAAGTAATTTAAAATGATTCAAATACTAAATAAATATTGTTCTCAGTTTTTAACATGCGTCTATTGATTTCCCATTTTTCAATTATTAAGTTAAGATTATAAAGGCGATTTTAATACCCTTAATTGAATAATTTTCAGAAAATTTTCAGTTAAACGCCTACGATCCGAAAAAAAAGTTTCACTTGCATCGTGGTCTTGCATAAAACCAAAAATAATTTTTTTTTTTGTTGCTTTTATTTGGATGCTGTATTATTATTTATTCTTATTTTTTTTTTTAGTAAATTTTCCCGCGAAACTCAAATCACTTCATTTTTACTTTCTATTCCCTATGTTCAGTGGGTGTAAAAAAGTATTCGTACACTAAGCATTTTTACAAAAAAAATCTGGTGTGACTGGTCGCACAGCACACAACTTTCTCTTACCTTCGGTAATCGAAAGTTGTGAACTGTGCTTGTCACACCAGATATTTTGTGTTGAGATATATTTAGTTACCGACAGTAGGGTACATTTGAATTCAAGATGTAAAATTTATAAGTTTGGGAAAATATTTATATTTTGATACCATAGGAGAAATTCCTATCTTTCCTATGGAGTACAAGAGCAAAGTGGTCTTCAGAAGATATCAATGACAAAATGAGAATATACATTTTATTGAGAATCTAAAAAATAATTGATTTTTGAATTTAAAAAAAAAATCGTTGGAGCAAATTTTGAGAAAATCGAAAAAAACTGAAAAAGTGCATCAGTAAAGTACTAGTACTCTTTGGTCGATTTTGTTCAAAAGCTTCGTGTCACGTCCCATGGGGGTGCCTAACTTAAATATAAAATTTCAACTTCCTAGCTCTTTTCGTTCTTGAGATATTTTGTTCACAGACACACACACACAGACACACACACACAGACCATGTCGCGAAAACCACTTTTGGATTCAGGGGACCTCAAAACGTGAAGATCCATCAAAATCTCGACATCGAATTTTTGACATGAATCCAATACTTTCTCTCTATATATATATTACATATATACATAGGTAAGGGAAAGTAAAAATGTTTAAATTTATGTCTTTCTCTCCCTTCTAAATTTTCAACAGGCGTTAGACCGTGCGACGGGCCGGCCTGTTCTATCCTTCCCTGTTGCAAAAACTCATGATAGGGGGGAATGGAGGGAAAGACCCCGCACAACGGGAATAAGGCAAGAATAGAAGAAGAAGATACTTTATATTTTACAAGAACAATAAAGTACGCTAAAATACTTTATTTCGCATGATTTGATTTGTGTTGCATTCTGTATCTTGTCGTTGCTTTTCTTAAAAAAAAAAAAAATAATAATAATAATCTAAGGAATTGGAGTGATAAAAGAAATTCTCAACTAGCAAAGCTTATCTACGAGGAGTTTGTTGCTTGTTTTATTTAACTTGGTTTTTGTAAACACTCTTTAAAAGAGATTAAAGAATATTAAATTAACCAAAATTATATTTGCTTCACTTTTTATTTAAACACAGTTAAAAGTTTTCAAAGTTTCTCTCTCTCTCTCTCTATAAATAATAAAAAAAATAAAATAAAAAAAAAGATTGATTAATACAGTAGTTAGTCAGTACGTGGGGTAATAATGAAAAAAATTGTAAATATTTTTTTTTTTTTTTAGTTTATAAACTTTTTGTATTTTTGCCTATATACGAGGAGAGTTCAATAAATAATTCAAGCCCTCGGGCTTGGTGTAGTTGGTAGCGTGCTAACCTTTTATACCGAGGGTCGCGAAAAAAAACACTTGACTATTATAAGGAATTTTTCAATGCGGGTTTTTTTTTTGAATGAATTAAATTCATAAGAGATTATTGGGACATCGAGCTTTAATTTTTTTAATGACTTCTTAAAAAATTAAGGAAATTAATTTTTTTGTTATCAAGCAAATACAAAAAACAATCTGTCCCAATAATCTTTAATTTTTTTTTAATTTAAAAAATGAATTTATTGTTATTATTAATCACATATTAGTTAAGAAATTTTTAAAATAAGCTTAGATGATTTATTTAAAAACCAACTGTCAAATTAGTTCAGCATTCTTGAAATAGATGGGAGACTTAGTCTAACAGACGATCCCCTTTTAGCCTATATTTATATATTTTTATGTTTTTATAAAAGATACATAATATATAATAACATTTATAAAGTATTTATTGTTAAAAGTTCAATGAAAATCAACCAAATGCATTAAATATTATTAGCTACCATTCTGACTTTTTTTTTTTTTTTTTTTTAAACACTCACACTTTTTTCTCATTCACACTCACATTCACACACACATTCACACAGTCTTTTCGGCAACTGAGGCCATTTAAGACTTTTTACGATAATCAGTATGTTTAATATATCAATTGTGGGGTTCAGGCATTTTTATTTAAGTCATTTGGTATCCGAATGCCTTAAATAAAATTATCGAACTGCCTGGGGTCCGAACCCCAGACGTTCGGTATAGAAGGTAGGCACGCTACCAACTACTCCAAGATTCATGAGCCCATTCTGACATTGGTTAACTAGAAGTGGTTGTAATTTCAATAGCAGATTTTTCGGAAAAAAACAGGAAAGCAAGTTAATAAAAGCGTTGTAATAAATTAACTCTCATCATGTTGAGATAATTAATTTCGAATAGATAATGTAAATTATATTTCCACAAGTGAATCTTTTTTAATGTTAAGATATTTATTATCTCCCAGATTGGGAATAAATATAAACAAGCAATTTACATGGGAGGGTCAATTGGAGTAATATCATAAAATTAATTTCCTCCAATCTACAAACATTACGTGGCACGTAGATAGAGGGGGAGGGGGAGGGGAGGGGAGGGGAGGAGGATGGGAACAGCAGAAGTTACTTTAACAATTCACCCGATCAAACTCCCACCGCACTCCACAGAGAGA